>JAXBDA010000688.1:0-74711 GCA_036023075.1 Gaultheria prostrata | reverse complement strand
ATGAAAATAATGATTGGAGAGAGGGATATGAGTGGAGAGAGAAATGTGATTAATGATTGGAAAGATGAGAGATGAAAAAAAGAATCTTTTTGGAAATTTTTTTGGAAATGTGAAAAGAACAAGGCCAAAATTATTTGGTCGTTCTAGAAGAAAGTAAAATGTGCATTTCCATGCTTAAATGAGTTGTATACATAAAAACCTAAAATTTCCAGCACTTAATGTTTTTTCCAGGGCAACAAAATTCTAATTCTCTCTTTTTTCTTGTAATTTTCACAAGCTTTCACTCTAGTCAAGCATCTTATCAAGCGGACGTAAGAATGTGGCAATCTTGCAGTGGTGAAAACTGCATGTTCAGGTTGGGATAAACTGACCGTTGCTTTGGTAAAGCAGTCATAGTTGACATTGACTGGATTGGCCCTTGGGTAGGTTGAAGGGAGAAATTGAAACTAGACTGGGAAAATTATTCAGTGGGAATTTCTCTGGCTTGACTGAATACGTATGGATGTTTGGACTTCAATGTTTCCAAGTGAATGGGCATTGGGCAAAGTGGGAGGGATCAAAGAAATTGTCTCAGAAGCACTTGGTGATGAACTCAACGGGATTAAGCCAAAAATAAAAAGAAAAAGAAAAAGTGATACTTCTACCACAAGAGGCGGAAGCGAATCAGCTGGGATCCAACAAAAAGATACCTTCTCTTTTCATGGGTATTGATTGTTGTTGTTCTGCAATCAAATACAACAGACTCTACACGTTCCGACAGGTGTGTAACCTCAAGCTATGATCTAGGCAGAGTTTTCCTCTGCATTTCCAGTACTGATGAATGCTTTCAGCAAACGAGATAAATTAATCAAGAATGGCGTGTACGCAAAATAACAAGTGAGCGTCCAAGTTATTAATCCCTGCATACAAAGTAGAAACTACTATTAAATGATGAATTTTGTTGAGGCTTAAAGTTCGTCGGAACAAAACGATACCCATAAGTCTTTTCAAACAATATTTGTCATTGCCTATTAATTACCTGCCCGAAGAGTTCGACATTTGCTTGTGGGTAGTACCACAGGTGGAACAATCTGAAATTGAGCACCAGTAAGAATCAGTGTTTAGAAAGTTTTTTTTTTCTCTTGACATAGTTTGGAAGTTATTTTCAGTTAAACAAAAATGGTTCCAAAGAGTAGATGGACTTACTTCATAATAGGAATCTCAGCCAATGGGCAAACAAGGCCTACAATGGAAGCTAGAGCAAATCCCAGAGGGGTCTTATCCAGGAAAAACCAAATGAACTCGGCTCCTGCAAATAATATGTAGGCTTCAATGTTGTCTGCTACTCCAGCTTTGTACATTTCAGCACTCACTTCAATGAATATTACCAGTGCTCTGAGTTAAAACAAGAATACATATACAATGTTTAAAGGACCAGAATCCCCTCGCAAGATACATAACAAAAGATGCAAGCAGTAGCCAAGTGGTTTCAGTACGCTTATTCATCTACATCTTTAGCAGCATAGCATTCATAGTCCTCCAAAATATTCGGGGCCATTCAGAATTCTAGTAGAGAGCCGTTCAAGTTGCCTTCAAATTTTAAAGATTAATTTTTTTTTTCAAATTCATGGTTTCCTTTATCATTCGAGTCAGCCAACCTCAAACTAGCTAGTATTGAATTGAACAAAAGCCAAGCTTGAGTAAATTTATTTTTCTGACCGAGCTCCAACATGGACGATTAACTACTCTGTATACGTAGTGATTTACATAATGAACCATCCATCTTGAATAAGTCTTCAACAAACTGAAGTTGTGCTGCGCTCTGATTAACTTGGTTCAACTATTCTATTAACCAAAAAACAAGCCGTATGCATACAACCAGGCTCAGAAGATAACCGTATGAGATAAAAACAAGACGATGGTAGAGGAAAGCCACAAAGGAAACAAAAACAAACCCTAAACTAGGTCTACAAACACTCCCAATCCGAGACCTCCTACTTCTTTGAAGGCTTTAGAGCACAAATTTAAGCACGATTTCGTAGCTTATCAGTGGTTTTTTTTTCTTTCTCAAAAAGCGTAACCTCCCTAGTAGTACTCTCTCTCTCTCTCTCTCTCTCTCTCTCTCTCTCTCTCTCTCCCAGAAGCAAGGAGTCCTGTGGATCGGTTCTGCATTTTCTACACTCAGCCAAGGGAAATTAGTAAACTGATTTTTTCAAATTAAACAAACGTTTCAGGCAGTGGATAGTATATAGTATACTCACATTAGAGAGGCCAGAGTTTTCCCCAAATTCCCCTCTGTTGGATTGGGAGAAAGCTTCTCATCCAACAAGAGTTGTATCAACCCAACGGTGCAGTAGAACAATCCAAGCAAAGGAGGAACCTGGAAATTAAATGGGAGCTACTACTTTATGACACAGTGTAGAACAGAACAATAGCAAACTGACTGTTGCATATATATACATTGAAGGGGGATTTTTTTAGCCAAGTGAAGTGAGTTTCGAAGAAATTGAATTTACCCAGATGTTTGTGTGAAGTGGACCAATATCAATCGACCCATTTTGATATACCACGAGATTGACGCTCGAGTGAATTCCATCAATTAAAGTACCCAAAGAGAAACCCGAACCGAAAAGCGACAGAGATATCAGCGGCCAAGTTTTACTGAGTTTTGGTCTGCTTTGCTTCCTCAGACTGCTGCAATATGGTGTTAATTTGGGAACAGAGACGGAGTGTTTAGGATTTGGATAGTACCGAGGGTATTTGGGAACAAACGCCGAAGCTATCATCAGGGTTTGCATGTTTTCTTCCAGCTGCCCAAAACCAAAAGCTTCTTTGGCTGAAAAGGTAAAAAATGAAGAAGAGACATGTTTTATTTACCAAAAAAATGCCGAGGAAGTGCCCATACAAAACCCCAAGGCTCAACACACTGGCGGACGAAAAATGCAGAATTTGTGACCATCGGGCGTTCTTCAAACTCCATGTATTCTTACATTGATAATAATGAAAAATATTTTTTACTACTTGTATGTGTTTGTATGTAAACGCCGTTTAAGTTTATAGATGCGACCTAAAAATGATTGATAACTTGAAATTTTTAGGGTTTTTCACACACATTTATGAATTTAAGAAAGTTTTCCACACATTCATGAATTTTTTTTTCACCCAAAGACTTGTAAGGACCAATTCGATAGAATTTTTCTAAATTAACTTGAAAAACTAGTTTAATATACGCAGATAATTAGAATTGTGCGGGGCTACCACCCTTTGTGTCCACCACTACATAATTCTGCACAGGAAGTGAAGGTTGAAATGATTCCAGATTTGCAGGTGAGATGTGCTACAAAATGATGTGGGGAAAAAAACTCCCACTTACACCAGTTAACAAAAAATTTAAATGGTTTAAGTCTCCAAATCTAACATTTACCAATTCTCTAAGAAATGTTAAACATGCTAGTACTACTACTTTCTTAGTGTGAGTAACAGCCTAGTCTATTAAGATAGAGTAGTATTATCCTCACTAATTTCTTGTTTTTGTCTTATCGGCTTTTTCCAAATAAATAAAGAAACAATCCCAATCAAATAGTGCAGCATTTTCAATTCTCGAATTGAACTACTATCTTACCAGTAGCAACGTTAAAACTTACAACCATTGGTTTTTTTTTTTTTTGACATTCAGAGCACTGGGCAGAAATCACATTGCGTGAGCATCCGCAGGGACCATCGCAATGCTTTGTTTTAATTAAACAGTAAGTACAACCATTGGTTATGAATATGTAATGAGGGATCCAATTCCTTGGACCACTATCTCATCCTCACATCACTTCTGCTAGTTGCAGCGCAGACATGAAAACATTAAGGCTCCTTTCGTGATGGAAGGAGATTACATAATAAACAGCCACGGGCTCATAAGAGATGTAGCTTCCATGTATAATCAAACCATTTTATCTTTAAAAAATTCAGCCTGAGTGTAATATCAAACCATCAGCTCAAGAAGGCGTGTTAAAAACAACTGCATACAACAAGAACAGAATGCATTGACATTAAGCCCAAACAACTCGGTGTACACATAGCAGCAACAAACCTACACTCCAACACAAGGAAACCACGATTTTACAAAAGGAGTCCCATCTCATGAACCATAGAAGATAATGACAAAGAATTTGACCATTCTCATCGTTTCTGGAGGCTCTTTTACATAGCATCATTGGTTCAGATGTCTAACGTTGCAATAATAGGAAACTGCTTTGGCTAAATGGCTCCCACTTTCTGGATATCATCACTGCTTATAAGCATACAGATAAGGGCTTCTCATTCTGTTTGTTAACGCCATGCTTGCCCTAGAGATCCGCTTGATACTTGCCTATTTAACGAATTCCACAACACGTCTGAATATAGTAAATAGTTGAATAACAGAACGAAAGAAATGCCAGACTGATCAAATGAATCATACTGTGTTCCAAGTCATGGGGAGCGCAACCAGGGCATTACCTATCCATCTGAAGCCTTTAACTTCCGAGGTCTTTTATTAGACTGAGCTGGTGATGATGGAGCTTCGGACAATCTTCCAGGTGCCTTGTGAAAGACATAAAAAAAATGTCAAGAAAGTTATGTCCAACGACTAGGAACACAATTATGAAGATAAAGGAGAACCGAGAACCAAAGAGTAAAACGCATTGAGAAACATGAGATAGACAAAACAAGGTTGTACCTTGCGTTTCTGGTCCCTTTTACCAACTCTTTCCCCTGACCATTTAACGTTGAGATTAACAGAATAATAGAAAGACAGGTTGCATCCATATAATTGAACATGACCAACAAAAATGAAAATAATGGCAGATGAAAGGATAAATGTCACTCAAAGTGTTACCTCCAAAACTTATTGGGTCAGGAATGAATGTGCGGTCCTGATCAACACCACGCTGCAATCGCTGTTAACTCAAAGAAACAAAACTCTCACACACAGAAAGTAAGCATATTATCACCACTGTATATAAGTTAGCATGTTTGGGCATGACATCCATACACAGGATCTAAAATCATACACGCACCTTAGGGGTGCTTGGTGTTTCAGTATATGACCCTTCGCGATATGATGAACCTTCTGCCTCCTTGTTTTGCAACTGATTACCAAACAATGAAGGGTAAAAAATGTCAAACTACTCTTACACACCCCACCTCTTGATGACATTTGCCCAGACATACTGTCAATTAACCCCAACTCCGGTAGAAAAACATAAGAGAAGGGGGAATGACATAGGTGGACGGCAGAGATAGGAGTATGGGTGCGCGGGTTGGGCGCTGGAGGAGGATATGACAAACAAAATAACTTGGCATTTGCAACTGAATGATAAAGAAGGATAGCCCGCAGACCAAACGAAAAATGAATCTCAATAAGAAATACCTGTTTCTGAAGATTCAGCAGAGTAAGTATTTCTTTTCTTAACTCAAGATGCTCCGCACATACGGCCTTTGTTGGAACCTTCGGCTTCAAATTAACCTGTAAAAGAAACCAATAACTGTTTGTTAAGAAACACTCCAATGGAAGATGTACAAGTGATTGTTTGAAGAAAGTTCCATTAACAACAAAATAAAATACAGTTACGGGAAAAAAAACCGAACCCCAAGATCTTGTAAAGTTTGTTCAACCCGCTTGATAGTCCGAAGACCGGCAGATGAGCTTGCAGCTTGTACCATTTGATCAAGTGCATATGTTCTAGTGTACACGCGGAGCTGAAAACTTTCTAGATTAGTAAGGCTATTCAACATTTTTTAAAATGCTGCAAGAGTTTAGATATCAGAGACCAAAAAAACTTCCTGTCAAGGAGAAAAAAGAAACCAAAAAACAGAAAAAATAAAATCCATTCCAATAGAGGCACAAACCAACAGTTAAAATGAACTTTCCCCCAGCCACACGAAGCCAAAATCTGCTAATAATTTTTCATTCTGCTTTCCCTCTTTATTTTTATTTGGAATAGAGAGAATAAGAAATCGCGAACAAATTCAACTTTAGCACATATACCACGCGAAGAGAAGCTGTAACAGAGACATTATCTGCCATTGATGCTGGAGGTGTAACATTTCCAGAAGCAAACTGAGCACTGGATGAAGGCGATGCTGTATCAACAGCAACAATAGCCCTCTCAGTACCTTCAGGACCAATATTAGATGTGACTGGCAACTCAGACTCTTCAGCACTCTGAAAGAACAGGAAAAAACATATAACTATTAGAACAGACACCCAGATTCAAGTGCTCACATAAAGACATTAACTGAAAAAGATAAAACTAAAAGACATTGGATAGAAACAGGCAGCAACCACAAGGTGTACAAGATTCAAGGTATTAACTGAAAAAGATAAAACTAAAAGACATTGGATAGAAACAGGCAGCAACCACAAGGTGTACAAGATCCAAGGTCCAAACTTTAATATGCCACGAATTAACAATGTGATCCACTTGGGACATTGGAAATTGGATAACAGGGTATTGAATTATGCTTATTTAGTTAGTTTTCGATACATGATGGTGGCAGCCTTTTTTCGTAGGTCAAGGGTAGATTTATAAGTTTTCTAATTGAGAATCCAATTCATAATAGATTAGGATTGCTGTATAAATGACAAATCTGTAAACTTATTCTCCTCAAAATTTCCTTAACTTCAAAGCCTTGCATCTTCTTCCCCGTTAGTTCTGCAACAGTAGAACTCTCAAACAACCTTAAAAAGCACGCAAAAAGAACACTCTCCTCAGATAATATCTGCTGCACCCAAAATAACCTCTTATGAATCGGTTTCTCCTCTTTACATACCCCCTAAAACTACATACATCCTTCTATAAATCGTGAGATTTTCTGATATTACAACCTTCTCCAGGGCCTCCAATTGGCCTCTCTCAAATTGGCCCATCGCAATAACTTGGGACATACAGAAATCAGAAAAATAAGTTACCCTAAATATTATGAAGGCAAGACTTGTCAAACTGCAAATCCAAAAAATAGTCATCAAAGGCATTTAAACCAACAATTGTTAATGTTTCACACGGTTGTATCCAGTTAATTGACAAATGCAAACTTGATGACCATGTATGAAGCTGACGACTTGGGGTCATGAAACGAGAGTCAACCGACATAAAAACAAATACCTCTGTCCTTCCTGTTTTAATGCCAAAGGGTACATTTCTAAAAAAGAACAAGATAGATAATCAAAAATTAGATTTACCCTTGCAGCCACGCGAGAGTCCAATATTCTCTTCGCTTCAGCAACAACCTAAAAAAATCAAACAAAAACAAAACAAAAGACAACATAAAAAAAAGGATAAAACAGAACATTACACACAGCAATAAACTACAGCGTAGAGATCAAATAGAGAGTGAAGAATATTGAAGAAGGTTAAAAAATATGTTTGATTAGTCAGAGATAGGGAAAATTTCACACCTCAGCATCCTTGCGCTCTTGATGTTTTGTTTGAGAAAGGACCATAGATAATGCACGTTTGCGCTCAATCTCCTGTGAAACATTGTATGGTTCCTACATCCAAGCGAAAAATTTTAGGACTCCGAAAGTAAATATTAAGCACTTAGACATTATCACCTAAGGGGGAATACATTGCATGAATTCTGGAGACTAAAAAGTCAGAAATTAGTCTTTTAGCATTAAAGTTCACCACAATGTTGTCAAACCTTAACAAGAGGGTGTCCAGAAACATCACCAGGAGATGCAGCCCTACCATGCAAGATATCTCGACAAACTGCTTACAAATAGGGCCATTAACAAAGAAAACCATCAGAAGTTTCACAGAGATCAAATCCTAGAATGGCTATGCATGGTAGTTGACTGATGGATTGGAGGACTACTAAGAATATTAATTAACAAGTCCCCACAAGAATTCATTAAACAATGGAAGATGGTAAAAATACCACTATAATAACGATCCTTCAGTTCCTCCACGGTCCGAGATGATGGGAACCTATCAGCAATCACTACAAACCGGAGATCAAACCGCTCACACAGGTCAAATAGTTGATCAGTATCTTCTTTGGTCCACATCTAGCAAAGCAAATAAACAAAGTGAGACTGTAAAAGAAACAAACTAAAACAACAGTAACATGAGTAGGTAAACCTGAAAGAAACGAGCAACAACATTATTCTAAGACATCAAAATATTCAGGATCTCTTCCTTATTATGTTATTGACAAGATGTCAAGAACTGAACAAAAATTCACATCTTTAAAAAAAATGAGGAACGATTTTACAATCTCAATTGCAACAACTAAAAAGAAGCAATATTAACATGCTACGTACAGGATCAGTCAAATATTTTTCATACTCCTCATCTGTGTACTTGACAACGTCGACAGACTGCACCATGTAAAGTAACGTACCACGTCAGTAAAAGGATCAAATGGAGATATGATAAATACACTAGCAAAAGAAAAATGAAGTGAATAGCAATTCACAATTAACATAAGATAACAAAAGAAGGGGAAAATATGGGATATTCCACAATATAAGAATGTACTCATGTAAATAGTCACCTATACTACACAATATGCGAATGTACTGTGCAAACCTACCTTGTTATACTTAGCAAACAAATAGTCGCCTGTTGGAGGAACACCATTTACAACTCTGACCTGAAAAACATAACAGGCAGCACAAAAGTTTCTTCAATGCCCTCCAACTAATTATTCGAAATCTAGTACAGACAAGTACAAAACATACCCAGTGGTAAAGCTGCAAAGTATCTTTTCTAGCAGAATTTGTAAACGGAAGCCACTGCCATGTAATCTGAAGAAACATGTGAAATGAATCTCAAAACAACCTTAAATTGCATGCAGAACCGAAAATGAAAACACAACAATACAATATGAAAACAAAACACAAAATTGAACTCGTAGTACGAGGATAACAGCATAGATATAAGTGTGCATTGCACCCTTGCCCAGGAAAAATTGAACCACATACGTGAGCTTGTGTGGGTTGCAACAAACTTAATAACCTCAATTTCAACTAACGACTTAAAATTATAAGTCTCTCCGGTGGAAATTATTTTCCTATACAATAGTAAGTAAAAGGAAGGGAATTATATTACTAAACCCTAACTTCACCCAAATCTTGTTCAAACACATCCAACTTTCCTACATTGTGCTATAATTCTACAAAACTGAATAGTGAGATATGAGTGGAAGTCCTAGGACCACCAACCTTCTCGTTTTCGGATTGAATTCGCCGCTTCAGTTGAGCAATATCGATCGCAGGCATAAGAGGCGCCAAACCACCTGTAAGGGCGTATACCTGAAATGCCACCAACCAATTCAGCAAAACTCAAACACTTGAAGCAGAGCAACGAGAGAGAGAGTACCTCGCGCGAAATTCCATCTGGTTTTCGTTGAGAGTCTTTCTGGGGTCTGGATTTCTTTTCTTGGGGTAAAGACAAGGGATTTTTGGGCAATCCCAAGATGTCCTTCGCATCCATGTTCACTTCAGAATATATCCCTTAAGGAGCTAGGGTTTTATCTTTCACGGTCTTTTGGCGGTTATGTCAGACATTGAGGTTTCACCGCCAAGCACAGAACATGAAGATCAGAATCTTTGCATTGGAAAGAAGAAATTAGGGTGTGGTTGGATTAATTCTTAACGAAGATGGTGGAGGACTACTACCCCCGAGAGAGAGAGTTAGGGCTTGTTTGGAGCGCCAAAGTTTTCGAAGCAGATCGGGGGGGATCAAGAAATATCGTTCGAAATTACCCGCAAGTCTCTTTAAAGTTTGCAGGAAAATGGTGCGAAATTCGAAGGTGTGCTAATTCAGTTTATTGGAATCATAATACCCAATTAAATCACAAATTTGTGAACAAATATTCATTTGCACACATATTTAGGAAAAAAAACACGTGCATTGAGAAGCATCCAATTCGCGTGGGCACCTCATTTTATGTTGGACTACAATTTTGTGTACAAACTGTGAGCAAAGGGAGCAGAAATTTTCAAGTACAAAACAAAACAGAATGTCTAAGAGTAGGTCCAGCCCTAACTCAATTTTAAACTCAGATTTGAGTGAAATTCTGAATAAAAGCGACCGCCCCTCACCACCATCATCCGCCTCCCCTCGCCAGCTTTTCTAGGGTTCCGCCTCCCCTCGCCAGCTTTTCTAGGGTTCCGCCGCCCCTCGCCAGTACCGTTGCTCGTAACCACCATCCACCGCCACGAACCGCCATCGATTCTTCGTGTTCGTCCACCTTCGTAGCCCAATCTGTGCTCTGCTACCACCACCAGACCACCACCCATCACCGGCGACCTCACGATCTGTGTTTTGCTACCATTGCTGAAGTTGATGACAGCGGCATCAGCGGAGTTCCGGTGACAAACACCACCACAAAGTTACCGTTGGAAATTTGGGTAAAGGATTTAGTCCCCCTTGATTTGGGTAGAAATTTGAGTAAAACTCAATTTGGTATGAGTTTGGTTCAAAGACTAGAGTGAGATTTAGGGGGTTTTGACTCAGATTTTGAATTTGGGTTTGGTTCTGAGTTAGGGCTGGAGATGCTCTGCGTACGCAGAAAACAAACCACTAATTTTTGAATTCTGGGTCAATTCCATATATTTTTTCTAGATATGTAGTGGTGCTCAAAACAAAATAGGAAATTTTAATTAGGCATCCTGTACCAATATTACCATTATGATTCCATCCTAGACGGTTTGAATCTTTATGCTTCCATACTGTAAATAAGATCTTGGACCATTGTGCCCTTATTAATTATTTTAAGAGTATATATTCTATTGTAATAATAATTTATAATACTAGCTACTAGACCAAAAAAATCCGGTGAGATCATCATGTTTCCCATCCTGTAAATCACGTCAGTTATAGGATGCAATCACATGGATTTCATTTCCATACTTGTTTGATTTTTGAATTATAGTTGTTTCATTTCCTTAAACTAAGGTGAGTTTGAATTTCAAACTCTATAGTCCTAAGCAAATTAATAACCCACATACCTTAACCCCATTTCGGATTATCAACTGGAATCAATCAATTATTCAGCCGATTCGTGCCTATCAACAAGTTGGAATCAAACAAATGGAAGGCTCGACCATGTTAGGGCTCTTCTCCGTCGACGCAAGTACCGTTCTGGGAAATGGGATGGTTGGGTTTCCGGAAAACTCTGACAATGGGATGGTGGATTGTGTTGATTTGGGTAATGGGTATTTTTTTCACCTTGAAACTAGGGATTGAGGAGAGGTTGGTTGGGATGGGTTTTAGGATGAGATTTAGGATGATAATTCTGTGTAACCGTCCCCGATTGAAGGGGAAAAGATTATGAAACTGCCGAAAAAATGGGTATAAGTGAGAAAAAGTTTGAGAGCTTTTAAGATTTGTTTCAGGACTACAAATTTTCCCAAATCTGTAAATTTAATTAATATAGGAAATATAAAGGGTCTAATATTTTCGGAGGGCTTTTTGGGTATTTTTTAAAAGCCAGGATGGAATCATAACTATTCAAAACGTCCAGGATGGCATCATAAAGATCTTTTTTGTTTAGGATGTCTAATCAACTTGCCCAACAAAATATTAGAAACGTATACAAAAAAAAAAAACTTACAAATACGGTCTTTCCCAAAAAAAAAAAAAAAACTTTCTAAATCCTACTTAAAACGTCGGGGTTCTTAGTCTAGTAGTAGGCGAAAGTTCTCTTCCATGCTACTACTTTGATATCACATATCGATCAAATTTTTTGCCAACCATATTAAACATCAATTGAGCACATAATTCCGGTAAAGTGTGTTATAGACAACACAGGGAGATGTGGTTTTATTAACCGGCCATCTCTACTAGTCTAATGGAATCATATATCTTATGAAATTATGCTTTTCTTTAAGGAAATGTTCCAATACACATTCCTAAATTGATGTATACAATGTGCCCCACTGAACCGCTTTGAATTCATAACAACTTGTATAAAAATATTTTGCAATAAAGTCACAATATTTGTATAAACTAGAGAATTTTAATTAGGCACATCATGTATCAATAATATCCTTATAATTCCATCATATAGAGTTTGAATACTTATGATTACATCCTGAAAATGGATAATCGGACCATTGTGCCCATATTGATTGATTCATTATCAGTATATGTATATAAAATAATTATATATTTCTTAAGGGAATTGATAATCGCACTCCAAAAATTGATTCAGGGGCTCCAAGTTATATTGGTTTTCCAAATCTACCATTTTGCAAGTTCCATGAAGTACTTCAGGCATTCCAAAATAATTTTACTCTTCTCCTCTGCTTCCAATGGCGGAACTACCACGGAGTTGGTATTATGAATATAATTATTTCTTAATACAATACTAATTTTAAGTATTATGAATATAATTATTTCTTGTGATCTTAATAATTTAAGTTTGATAGACTAAAAAATAAATTATTTTATATTTTCATTTCTCAAATTTTTTCATAAATGAAAAATAACCATGTGAGTGTTGTAGTAGCCTAAAGAATATATAGAACAAAACGATTCATATGCTTTTAATGGATTATGCTAGAACAATTCAATGTACAATTGTGTTATGTTGAAAAACAAAGGTATATGATATACGTTCTCTGTCCCAAATTGTTTGTCTTATGCGGTTTTCAATGCAATTTTTAAAGTGTCATATCTTTCAATTTATAATACTACTCCCTCCGTCCCATAAAGTTTGTCCGGCACGGAGTCCAAAGACTCAAAAAAAAAATACACCTGTGTCAAGAAAAAAATATTTTTTGCACAAATTAGTAGATAAATGTTTGTTCTATTATTTGGTGGAAAAAAATTAACATTTTTTTGTCAATGAACTAATTTTTTTTTAATCCTTCGACTTCGTGCCAGACAAACTTTATGGGACGGAGGGAGTATATATTTTTAGATTTTAAAATTTTGGTATAATAGAACTAATTGAGATCTATTTCAATAAATTTAAAAATGGACGCCCACCCAAACCCTAGCCATCAAGCGCCGCTCCCCGTTACCTTTCGTCACCGGTAGCTGCTCCCGATCATCGCCTCTGGCTTGCATTCTGTTTGATCAGGTTATAGATTATATCTCTCTTTGTTGCATGTGGCGTGAATATGCATTCCTTATAATCTGCGATTTCCTTTGCATGTGGCGTGAAAATCATCTATTTCGTGTCAATGAATTGGATTTCTTTACATATAACCAACTCATTTGTACTTGTACTTTACAAATCATCTCTTTGTTGCTTTACATATAACCGACCCATTTCTTTAACATTAATTTGGATAATTAGTTATTTTGTTTGAAGCTGGTATTTACATCAGTTTATTAACATTAGTAGATTTTTTAACATTAGTTGTTTTGGATAATTAGTCTCATTTTGGTTCCTATTGCTATGCCCTTGATTTTTGCTTGTTTGGACTGCTACTGATGTCTTTGTTGATCCTTACATTAGTTGATTTTTGCTTGTTTGAAGCTGGTTCATTTTTCGTTTGGAGTGCCTCAATAAATGAGGAGATAATTTGGGGTGGAGTGCCTCCAGTAATTTTCGTATTTTGAAAAGGATAATTTTGTAACTTCATTAAATTTAGAGTGCCTACATAAAAAAAGGGATCCCAAAATCAGCTCCCTTTTTTAATTACACCTACAAGCGATTACAATTCCGATTTCAATGGGATTCCTTAATTACCAGTATGTTCCTATTTCAATGGGGTTTGGTTTCTATAGTAACCCATAAGGCCATAACCCATTTTTCTGGCTGGATTGAAACAGGCACAACTCTAATCTCTCTCTCTCCCCACCATCGCGGCTATCAAATCCTCCGGGTGCCATGAAAACCCAAGCAAGCACGAAAAAATGGTCCTTCTCAGTTTGGCAGTACATAGCACAAAAACCGTGCTCCATCCAAAACGACCCAGTACTAGAAGATGGCCTTCGATGGAACGACGGCTTTTGTTACCGGCGGCACTCTAAGGATCTGGTCCACACTCCCTTTCTCTCTTTTTACGTATATATAGATCTTAATTAATTAATTTATTTTTTGATCTGGGTATATATCATTTGTTTGGAAACCTGAAGTTTGAACTTGGAATATGGGTTTTACATTGTGCAGGTGTGCAATTGTGGAGGAATTGACTCAATCAATGAAACTACATATGTCTTTGGAGATTGGGAAGACGAGGAGGTTTGGGGCTGTTGAAAGGTTTTATTATGATACAATAATATATCATGTATTCTCATAGTATATATTGTTAGTCAACATGTGGGGAAATATTCCACGAAATTCATAATATTTATTTATATCTTGAAAACTTCAATATATAAAATGATAAATCCAAATCAATTCAGACCAAAATGTCTGAATTGTTCTACAAAAAATTAAGAATTCAAAGCCTGCATATCGTACCTACCTAAATCAAAGTGTGCATTGTAGCATTTCCTTTATTTGTTTGGGAAAAAAAAAAAGGCCCTTAAGAGTTATGAGTTTGCCTCGCGCACTCTCTCTCTCTCTCTTCCTTTTTCTTTGATTGGTAAAAGAAATGGATATGGTGAGATGGTCTGCTCTAATATTGGTGGTTCACTTGATGCAAAAATATCTTTCTTTAATCTCAATTGTGTGTGGAAGTGGCCAAGGGAGAGGAATAGGATCACCCAAGAAATTAGTGGCTTGATTGGATGCGAGATTAGTTTTAGGTGGATAAAATAGTTAGTATGGGTTATTATTTAGGGATTACATTTATAGAGGATTAGATTAGACTACTTCATGTGTACTCTTGGTTTGGACTTCTAATGAAAAGTACCATTTACCCAAAACACACACACACACACACACACACGAAGAAAGAAAAGAAACAGAACATGATAATTAAAGCTTACACATGCAAGGTCAAAGCTAGATCATTCTGGCCAACAGTGAAAAATAACACAGGGTCCAAGTTTTGTTGGGTCAGCCAGAGGTTGTGCTTTGAGAAAGCCATTTAAGGAATATGGGCTTCTTCATTACGTGCCTTAAGTCTTAAGATATACTCCGTATCTTGCACTAATTCATTGATAAATAAATCGTGACCTCTCTGGTTCTCTCTGTGTGTGAGGTTGTCCAACCCTCATTGACTCATGCAAAGGAGGCTTTCAATATAGATGGCCAAACTCCATACAAAACTTACACGGCACTCTTTGCATGAAAGAATTTCACATGATCAGAACTAATTAATAATATTCGTTAATTTGCGACAAAAGTATATTAGCTACATGAATAAGCCACTCCGGCGCTCTACCAATTATACCCCCCGTGAATTAGAAAAAGCTCAATTTATTCAACCACGCCAACTATAGTACAACTTGCAATTTGCTACCTATAATAATTGAATGCCAACAAATTAAGTTGGATGGGTATTCTGGTGATTTGACTCTTGTGGACCTATGTGATGTATTATTACTCCTACTACTTTTAAAATGAGGAAAACAGATTATATTTAAAAGGGTAGTTGAGGAGTTCAACAATGAATATAAACAGAGGTTCGAGAGAGAGAGACAGAAGCAGCTGGGGTGGGGTGGGGTAATCAATCAAATTGTGCAAATTATAAGCCAATGGCATCATTAGTGTTATTGCTTAAAGCTCTATTGGAGTGTCACTCCGAGGAGGAATGCCTGCAGGTGGGGGGCTTGATCGAGACCGACTATAGCGGCGCCTATGGAGATGGTGGTGGAAGACAGGGGAAGTTGGTCGTCTTTGGTTGTAAGCAGCAGCACCATCATGACTATGTGTGGACTACTAGTATTTCATTTGATGCAGATCATGAGAACGGTATCCATGTTTGGGGAATAATAGATCAGGGTGGTTGGATTTGGCTTTAAATTACTCTAAGAAAAATTAAATCTCTGATCTGTTTGTTGTTTTCTTTCGTCCTCCAGTAAGTGTATACTCCTATAGATTCTTCTATAAGCACAGAAGAAACAAGGGTTAGACATCTATCTAAATTTGTCTCTAGTTTGCCTGCCTTTACCTCTTCTTTTTTATTATGCAAATAAAGAGAAGATAGTTCAGGTCGAAAGGGGCTGCCGCTTTGTCCCAACTCCCAACTGATATATCCGGCACGGGGAGTCTCTGTACCACCCCTAGCTTGGGCAGCACGATTACTCCCATTAGTATCGGTGAGACTTGAGAGAGCCCCCATTAATTCTTGTTGGCTATTGATTGCAAGTTGCAATTCTTCTACAGAGTTCATAATAATTCACACAAAAGGTATATATATCGTACATAATTCAGTCATTCACATATTGACTAGTAGGAGTATCAATTACTATAATTTGAGGTCCATGTTTCAAAGGGTGCATGTAAATAGCTTTTGAATAATTTAGATCCAAGCTAGTGGAAATGAGTAACCTCGTAAAGGGATTGGCCATGACCGAAGATTAAATCAACGGAGCATTGAATAAAGTAATATATTACTGAAAATAGTGAAGGCCCTTGTGATCATAAACTAAAGCGTGTCTTGAGCACCATAAAAATTACAATTGTAAAAGGTAGCGTAATTCCCTTTGATTCTAAGGGCATCCCCAACAATGAGAACACAAATCCTATGTTTAGATCTTATTTTGCAACGGGCATGATTATGGATTGGTCCTTTGGAATGTTTCAAGTAGTCGGAATCTTTATGTTGTCCATTGGTACATCGTCATTGATGGCTAGCTACTCGAAAATTCTTCTCTCCGGTCCTCCGACTACATTATATATAGGAGTATAATGTTTTCTAGATTGAAAATCAAGTAGTTTTGGACCCTCACCTCGAACTTCATGTTGATGGCCACAAAGTAATTTGCATTGACGGCAACAGTGGCACCACCTGAAATTATGCGGAAGCGTTCAATCTACTCCTAGAGGGGGGTGAATAGGAGTTTTGATAAAAAGTACCAATTTATTAAAAAAATGACCAATTAAAAATTATTAAATTGAACCGATTGATTATCTAGATTAATTTAAACCAAACCACAAGTAGTGCAGTGAAAATAAAATGGAGACAAGAGACGCACGATTTACGTGGAAAAACTTAGGGTCCTAAATAACCCTAAGCCAAAATCACGGCCTAACACTACTGCTTTATTCTATTAATAAAAAAGAAGTACAAATATTGCGAAATAATAAAAACCTTACCCAGCCTTTACCTATTCTCGCCAATCTCCGATGCTCCCAGAGCTTCTTCGAGATTCAATAGATGAACCACAAACTTCACGCCTGATCTCCGGATTCAACCGGCTCCGAATCAATCACTAAAAGATTCGGCCACAGCACTATACGGCACCACAAACCACGAACACAAAATAGATGAATGATGTGATATGAATTTTTTCTTTCAAACAAAAAAACTAGAGCACAATAAAAAATACTATGAAGTTTCTGCCGTTTCTTTTGTAAAAAATGTGCTACCAACTTTGATGCCTAATGGTCCTATATATAGCCAATTAGATGAAGGCCTAAACAAGAAAAAGAAAACAAGATCTCTTTTACCAAGTCAATCTACGTGGACTCCGCTGCCAGTAAACAAATGAATGTAATTTCTTCATTTTGGTGAGTGCTTCTCACGTTAAAAAAATATGCACAGCCCTTACAAGGGCTAGTGTTCCCTTGTATAGAAAATAGCAACCAATTTCTTTTGAAGTATATTACGGAAAATCTCTTGTTTCCAAAAAGACAAAGTACCTCTTTTATTTCTCTTCCAAAAGTTAATATTTTAATGATACACATTTGGGAAACAAAATTTTCGAAGAGTTAAAGTCGTTTGCTTGATATATAGAGATAAATATGGAAAGCGAATTTTCGAAGAGATTTCTAGGAAAGACAAACGTGCATATATAAGCGTAATCTCCGCATCTACGGTAAATGAATTTTTGGAGAGTTATTTATTTATTTTATTAGGAAAGAAAAACGTGCACAAATAAAATTTATAATCATGAAAATAATATGCATGATGTGTCGTGCAATGCAATTACTTTGACTTCGCAGCGGTCAACTTGGTGCAGATAATAGGTGGAGCATCGAGCGAGCAACTACCCCTTAAAATATATACCCACTACAATTCAAACGGATCGATAAAATAAACACACAAATGGAGGTTTTGGACAACCCCGGAAAGTGCCAAAATATCTAACAACCGAAAGTGCTTCTAATCTCCGATGTTGTCGCTGTGTCATTCCTCGTTATAGTTGGTGGATCACTGGTGTTGGGCCCGGAGTGCCCCCATGGATTTGGTTACACGATGCAACTCTCTGTTGCCGCTCTAAAAACAGACTTGCGGGTGCGATGTCGAATGTCATAAAAGACTTAATTGAAACTCTTCCTAACACCAATTGGTTTTAGGAGAGTTGGTGGAAAAGCGATCCGACAAGTGGTATCAGAGCCAGAAGGTCAAGCGGTCCGACAACTGGAATCCCCTAAGAATATACTAAATAAAAGACAAA
The DNA here is from genome assembly GCA_036023075.1 of Gaultheria prostrata. Classification (NCBI taxonomy): domain Eukaryota; kingdom Viridiplantae; phylum Streptophyta; class Magnoliopsida; order Ericales; family Ericaceae; genus Gaultheria; species Gaultheria prostrata. The sequence goes on along the minus strand of JAXBDA010000688.1, from coordinate 56,283 downwards.
GTTGTAGGCATAACAATCTTTTCCCTAGATTTTTCACTCAATCAATCAGTTCATTTCTTTCAACTTTGAAATACTCATAATATGTAGTGTTCTCAAGAAATTATGCAGCATGATGTTGGGGTATGTGTATGCATAACATTTAAACTAAGATTTTTTTGCATGGTAGATAAAAGAAATAAGAAAGATATTTCAGAAGTTCTACAGCTATGAAACCAGTCCATATTGTACCTATAAACATCTGGTTTGATGGACAATATTAGAGGTGTGAAATGGGTTGTGCCGTGCCGGCCCATTCCGTTTAGTTTCGTGCCATACGTGCTTCGTGTCGTACCTAGCCCGGCCCATTTATTAGTCGTGCTATGCCGTGCCGGCCAATTTTAAAATATGCTCGGCCCGGCCTAGCCCACGGGCACACCTAAACTCCATGTCGATTCCCGTATCGTGCCGTGCCATGCTCGTACCCGTGTCGGGCCATGCACGGGACGAAAAAAAATATTTTTACCGATTTTTTTTTTTGAAATAGGTTTTATCAGTGATAGGTGCTTATTTGTACCCAATTAAGACCCTTAATTTATACTTGTGGGTCCGTTTATGTTATTACTTGGTGCGAATTAATTAGTTTAATGTGTTTGTAGGGTTTGGAGATCAATGAGCCAAATAAAGTGCAATATGGAAACAAAATCATTCAATCCCGAATTGGAAAGGAATCTGAACAGCCTTTAGTAATTTGACCATATCTTTTAGCCTGAATATTCGATTGAGGCAAGGTACGCGGCATCGAAAAGGAAATTCAATTTCCTACAACTTTCAAGTTTATGAGTTTTCCAAATTTCAACGTCTTGGAGGTCGAAATAGGGCTGGAAGCAGACTGCAGAAGGCAAAAACGGGATTATTGGGAAGTTTGGTGAGATTGGACTTCCTAAAATTTATTCTTTTGCTTGGAATTCAAGAGAGTTGTTAGCACTATAAAAAGGGAATCCTAAATCATTATTAGGAGTTCTGAAGTTGGGGAGAGACTCCATGTCCGGCTAAACACCATCTAGGGGGGAGATGAAGCCATGTTCCAAGTAACTCTGTGTATGCGTAGGCGTTAGGTTTATTGATTCGAATCGATTATTTAATTAAGAACATGTTTTCATTATGATCAGATGAAATCGATTTACTTCTTTCTATTGGTTGTGTATTTGTGTCTGCAGTTTCAAATACCAAATTAAGCAATGGTTTTCTACGTTTGTGTTTGGGTAACTGAGATGGATTATGCTCGTAAGACGGATCGTGCCACTGGACAGTCCGTGAGCGAGACGGATTGTGCCAGCGAGACGGTCCGTGCTATGGGATAGTCCATGCCTATTAACAACAAAATTATTTTCTTGACAAATTGTGATTCAAATTAATGAACCTAGCTTACGCATAACTTAGTTACGTGGTCGGGGTGGATTCGAAACCCTAGACTTCTTTCTCACTAGTTTCTCATCAATTTCATTACTTGTTTCCTTAATCAAATTAGTTTCCAGAAGCCAATCACTCAAATCACTTTTTCCGAATTAAATTAGAAATTAATCGAAGCTAACGTAATTTAGCCAAATTGTCTCCGTGGATCGACACTCGGACTTAGCCACTATTCTCCTGAGTAGTAGTTAATTCTAAGTTTTTATAAAATGTTCTTGCTTATGTTCTCTACCACGTTAAGATATCAAAATTTTAAGAGTCATGTGTAAGATAATCTATTTTCAATCGTTTAAAAATTTCAGTGCGAGCGTGAGAAATTTACGCTTACTTTTTGTTTTCCTTTTTTGGCAATTAGAGACTAGGATGGGGTCATTGACTCACTGCTGCTTGAAGGACATGGCATAGATACAAATTAAGCATTCCCCATTTTTACTCGTGCCCATGTCGTGTTGTGCCGTGCCTTTGCTTTTCCGTGCCCGTGCCACAAAACATCGGCCAGCCTAGCCCACCTATAGGATGTGTCGTGTCATGCCACTCTTAAACACGTCGTACCGACCCTGCCCGTTTGACACCTCTTGACTAACATTAATTGTAACTTTGTTTATCTCAGCATTCCTCAACTTCAAATCAAGAACATTTCTCCCAATTTCCGCTAGTTCTGGCATGAGTGTCTTTTTTTTTTTTGAGGAAGAGGAAGAAATTCATTAAATCAAACACCAAGTACACAGATCTAACTAATAAAGCCTAAAATCTACCAAAAAAACCCTAAAACCACCAAGAACAGAACAAAAACACAGTAAGAAAAAACAAAAAATAGAAAAAACCGTCGGAGCCATCGCCGCCGCTGTCACGTCAGAGCCGCCGCTCGCCGCCGCTGTCAGAGGCCTAGATCGGCCTCTCCTTGGTCCAAAAATCAAGATTCCGGCCACCCACACTGATCAGAAAGCAGATTCGGCCATGCATGGAGAGTTACCAGCAATCCATGAGAGGAAGTGATAAAGGAGAGGAGAAGAGAGGGGCGGAATGGCTGGAAGAAGGGGGAATGGGGTGGAGGGGGTGGGGACATGGGCGGAGAGAAGGGGTTTTCTCCAGCCAGAGCCTCTGCTCTACTCTCTCTCTCTCTCTCTCTAGACTCTGTTCTGCTTTCTCTCCACAATGTTGGCGTGAGTGTCTTTGCTTCCATTTTATACTTGCTCTGAAAATTGTTGACGTGCCATGATATTCAATTGTCTTAATCTCTAATTTTTTTTCCCCGATTTAGTCACAGAAGATATTTTAAAGACAAAATAGAGAGGAAGAGAAGAAGTTGAAAATGGGATTTGGAAGACATGAGAGTGCTTGCAATACTATTATCGCCCCAGTACACTACTTTCCTCGTAGGTATTACTAGTAGTATATGTAGGATTTCATAAGAAATCCTAAACACAAGAACTGTCAAATCATTGAATAAAATAATACTGTAAGTGTACCCGTCGTCATAGGTGATGAAAACTTCTTGGTGGTAGTTTGTCTTCCCCCTTTAAAGCCCCTTCTCTTGATCTTTTTCCTTTTGTCTCACATACAATGGGATGACATGAGAAAAAAGACTAGGGTTTGGAATGGGGACTTAACCACATATTTGTAGGCCTTGATTCCATCATAGCTCATCATAATAGATGGAACCGTAATGGGCCTTTAATGGTCTCTACACTTAATAATAAGCCCACACCACTTAACGCATATGATATAACCCAAATACGCGCTAACAAAGATTTGTTAATTACTCGGTAATATTGAGTAGAAGATCATGACTTTACGGGTAATAACGACACCACTCAAACCTTATTCGACAATATACAATATCCCCATCAGTGTACAACTCTAGTTCGGTTAGATTGTAATATACCTCGAATTTTGGGGGTAGAGAGTGTTTAGTCCCACATCGAAAGTCAACATGGGTGATCTTGGACATATAACAAACCATGTAAGAAATTATTAGTACCTTGAGCTTAAGCATTTTGGGTCATATGGTGTGGCTTGTGGATCAAATCAAGGTAGTGGGCCAGTGGTCTGCATGTGGCATTACAAATGGTATCAAAGCCCTGCCCTGGTCCAAGTGGTAAGTAGGATGCACTCTGTCACCACGGTCACCAGGGGATGTTGTTGTGACTATGCAACGAGGACGTTGCATCCCTAAGGAGGAAGATTGTAATACCCCAGGTTTGGGGGTAGAGGTGTGCATGTTTAGTCCCAGATTTGGGGGTCCTATAGTGAGGTAACTCACTACAGGATTATAGTGAGGCCAATCCAGCCGTCTATTTTGACACCGACGGCTCGGGTTTAATCCAAAAGTCCAAATGATCCAAGCCGTTCATTGTTTGGATTAAAATCTAGACATTCATTGCTGAGATGGACTGCCGAATGCCCTCACTACAGGGACCCCGAACCCGTTCCACATTGGTTGGGAGCTAAACTCTCATGTGGTATATTAAGACGCACATTCGGCTACATAGTACCTTCTTAGGAATATCTTTTTAGGCCAAGTGTTTGCGTCGAAAGGGGGTTCATGGTCAACCGGATCGGATCATTGCAGTAAGTTACAGGAATAATTTGGTGTTTCCCTATGTAATTTTTCTACTATTTTTTCGTGCAATAACATGTGTGAATGTTGAGATCCACGTCGGATCAACAAAGTAAAGGTTAGTGTCAATATAACATTGGAATACTCGCTAATTACATATTTAAGGCTAGTTTTCTAAATGATTTTATGAGATACAATCTAGTTTTGATAAAATCTACATTTTTATATATAGAGGTATGATAAAATCACATTATTTTCTCAAATGATAAAATCTAGTTTTTGGTAAACTCCACCCAATGCCTTTATTTGGTAAAATCTAATTTTGCTTTTATCATTTGAGGATCCTAGATTTTGTCAAAATTACTAGATTTTATTTGATAAAATCATTTTGGAAAACAAGCACTTAAACTTTTAAGTGGGTCTGGACTTCAATTATACATGTGAACTTTTTTTACCATTGCTATAAACTCTTATCAACCACCGATCTTTGTTGTGAAATGACTTGGTCCCAACTCATATTGTAGTTGCTTTATACTCAGAGTTGATTTAGTCTTGACCATATACACAGAACAAATAAACGTATTGTATATGGGTCGACACAAACTCAACTCTAACTAGGTGCATGTATCTCTAGCTTTTTTTTTTATCAATTTATATTGGACGCATAAATATGTACACACTTTTTCTTACCTTTCTTTTTTCCACATTGGTCATGTTCTAACAAATCCTAATTACCATACCTAAATTCCTAATACTTAATCACCATATATGGCCCCAGCTATCCAAACCAGATAAATTCCCACTCTTTCACCACCATCTACGTACATTAATTATGGTAGAAAGTTTATTGGGTATGGAGAGTGATATCAATCCTTGTAGAGAGCTGATACAGTGTACATCTCTTTTTTTTTTCCTTCAAATTATTGCATGTTTCCTTGTACTAAAGTCAATCATGATAAAGAGGTAGCTGGGTGTTGGAGCCAATTAACGTCATCGATCATCGTTCACGTACTCGAACAAGTCTCCTCCACCACCAAACCAACCATTGTTTTCCTCGGGAACGCGACACCCATAATATCCCTCATCTTCCTCAAGATGTTGAGAGTAGGAGTATCCGATAGAGAAAAGTAGCTGGTCCGTATAAATCAAACCTTCAGCTTCTTCTTCAATACTGCCCCACCAATTACTACCACTAACCAAAACATGATGATGATGATGAAGATGATCTCCGTAACTCAATTCTGAAGCTGGAGGTGACACTTTGGCGGCCTCCTCGGGTGTCTCGGAGTTGGTGCAATTCGAGTCCAAGAGCCCATATCCGGTGCTCGTGCTGTTACAATTACCAACATGGTCACTACTGGACGTGGTGTAATTTGTGGGCTGGACGACCATGGAAGATTGGGTTTGGACTCGCTCCCGCAATCTGGGTAACCAAAGATGACGCAAGGTGTCTCTGAATTGTGTGCTGTTGACATCGCAATTGAGTTGCTTTGCAAGTTTTTGAACTCGTGTTCTCCAATAGTTCTTGATCTCATTGTCTGTGCGTCCAGGCAGCTCCTGAGCTATCTTCGACCACCTTCAATATATCCCAATGTGCACTAGTAAACATAACTAGAAGGAAAAGTACGAACAACCTAAATACATATGTAAACATATAGTACTATATATGTAGTACCTATTTCCCCAACGAGAGTGGAGTTCAAGGATGCGAATTTGTTCTTCGAGGGTAATGTTTCCTCGCTTAACATTCGGATTTAAATAGTTCAACCATCTTAATCTGCAGCTTTTCCCTGTTCGCGTCAATCCTAACATTTTTTTTTGTTCATCCAAAGTTAGATCGAGCTAGAAAGTTGACCGTATAATTAATTTGGGACTAATACATGGAGTATATAGATATAAATGGAAGGAGAAATTAAAAGAAGGGTTGGTTGGTTGGTGTTTAGTCAGAGCTAGGCAGTGTATGTACGTACCAGCAGAGCTCGCAAGGTAGTTCCAGTGGGCTGGACCGTGGATGGAAATGCAATCGATGAGCTTCATGTCTTCTTCAAATGTCCATGCACCTTTTCTCAACTCTATCATCTCTTCTTCTCTTTCAGCTACACGACATCTCTCTATGGAATCCATATACACACATACATATACATATATATATATATATATATATATATATATTGAGAGAGAGAGAGAGAGAGAGAGAGAGAGAGAGAGAGAGAGAGAGATTTGGATGATTAGCAGATTTGTATCAAAGCTTAGTTTAAACGGCTTCTGTTTAAGTCTGGATTAGCACGTAGCCTTTTGTCCAATAAGTGGGATAAGAAGGAGATTAGATATTAGCCAAGAAATAAGATTGAGTTGTACGTCTTCACTATAAACAAACAAACTCATATATATGCACAAAAAGGTTGCTTACGTACGTGTGGATATGTACAAATGAGTTGCTAAAGTAATATTTAAATGGTAGCGATGTGCCCGGCCATCATCTATAATTTAAATTCACGAGTATAATTTATATTTATGATAGATCTAATTAATGTACCACTCTTCTGTTTACTACAAACCTATGTGACGTATCAGATAGTAGATCGAATATCGAGTTAGCTAGTTTCCTTCAAGTCTTTCAAATGGACTTGAGTAAAATGTTTCGCTCACCATAAATTTCAATTCAATGATCTCGAAAAAAATTCCTTCTTTTTTTTTTTATCTCAATGTTTAAATCATTTTATGCAATAATTAAACTAGCTTAATCAAACATCTATCTCACTCACTCAATCACATTCTTTTACAAAAATTGACAATCTATTTTGCGAGTTACGAATGTGGTACAATACCACTTATGCTGTGGTCCAATGGAAAATATTTTTGCTTGAATGATCTATTTGTATGACTTACAAAATGAAAAGTTTCGATTACATGTGATTAATGCAAGGCATAACAACTCAAAAGATAAATAGCACAATTACGTACTTAGAGCTAAATTAAAGGACCAACCCAAAAAAAGTTTTGTAAGTTTAAAGAATAGGTTTGTTCAGCAAATGCGTGAATGTATATCGGTACCACAGGGCATCAAATTCCTATATGTTGTTTGAGCCTTTTTTAATTCAAAGTTTATTAACTTTTTGAATATTACTTATCCACTACAATAAATAATAATAATTTTATGGTCTTTTTACTTTATGCTTTGAGAATGAGTTCGGTACACACAGACTAGTCTTCAGGAATTTTCAGCACTACTTTGAAGTAAAAAAAAAAAGAATTAACAAAAGAAAGGGAAAATGTTTTGTGAAGCTATTGGCATTCAGAATAGTTATATAATACTTCATATTCAAAAGTAGAAAGAAAGAAAAAACAAAAAGAACGAATTTGGAGAATTTATCCAAAGTTGTTATGACTAAAATCGCACCGACTTTTGCTGAGAAAAAAGATCACGATGAGATTTTGAATTATCTTACTATGGTCGCTGAATTTTTTTCTACAGAAAATTTTGTTGTACGTGCAATTTCCATTGTTTCATTAATTATACGTTTGAACAATTTTATTAAAATTTGCTTCCTGTGAGTTTGTTCATTTTCTCCTGTTTTATTTTAACTTAAGAAGAGTTATCTACAGTGATTAGTTCAAAACTCTGTTGATGAAGCACATGTACTTCTCTTTATATATTATGGCATCTGCTTTAATTCTTGTCTAGCAATAGGGGAGAAGCCACTACAATAACCTTTTGATTTCTAAGGTACTAACTGAACAAACTCATGTCAATCAAGCTTGTCTTCTCGTTGCGAGATGCTTACTTTAAAAGATTTTAAGTTGCAAAAAAATTAGGTAAATTAATGATAACGCCAAAACTGTATTTGTTAAAGCCAAAATTATAGTGCATAAAAGACTTATACCATATGCGGAGTACAAGATTTTTTTGCAAAACAATTTTGACATTAACAAAAATAATTTTGACATTATATACGTACTCCTATGAAGAGGCTTAGAATAACGTGTGTAATTAAGTCTTGTACATTCAAAAGATATTTATCCACAATATCCACCATTACAAAAGGCCCATGGTTCTAATTGTGCAAGGTGAACGTGTCAACTCTATGGTATTCTATAAAGATTTTATGATTTTCTTAATAAGTTTTCTCCTATATATGAGTATCTTATATATACACACATATATATATATATATGCCTTTTGTTTAATTGTTTTTTAAATGTTAGTATGCAGAAATTAATACACTTCCCTTAAAAATAATTACTAAGACAAATCTCGTGACACATGAAAAATTACGAGATTAGGTGGAGGAAAATTGATTCGTGGTTTAGGAGAGAAAATTATATATATTAGTAATATGAAAAATTACGTCATGTACTTAGGTCATGATTGATGAGATGAGATATTGTATGTGCGGGGGAAGGAATCAAGGGTGCTGTAATTCATCCATGATCTGCATGCCTAGCCAGTTTGCATCTTTTTTTTTGTTTGACTTATACTATTATTAGTGCTCGGGTCTCCTATTATTATCTCACGTGCGTACTGTTTTAGTCAAAAGTAGGGTGAATTTTTTGTTCAGGTTAGTGGCCACGATTGGATTCATCCGTGCTAAAAAAATATGCGTTAAAAAAGTTACACCCAATCGAATGGCTTTGAATGGACACAATTTTGTATAGGAATATGCACAATATATTGTTTATAGGATCGAATATGTTAACGTAAGAGCCCGTTTGAATGGAGCTCTCCAAAAATTATCATCCCTGACCTGATAAGGGTGGGTCCTATCTTTTTGGCTTGGTTTGGCAACCAATTCTTCACCCCTCATAACTCTTCACCTCTTTGAAGTTTTGTCCCGGATAATTTTTGGGCACCCCTGACCAAACCAAAAATTATCCGGGAGTGGAAGGCTGGATTTTTTACCACTACGCCCCTCCTTATCCCCCTCCTCCATCAGCCAAATAAAAATCACAAATTAATACTTCTCCAAATCTGGTTTCAGATTCACAAAAAAAACCCAAATCTGATTTAAGATTCACAAAAAAAATACCTTAAAATTTGTATTGTTTATACATTCCTAGAAATCTAAAGTAAATTCAAAACAAGAACCAAACCGGATCATGTAGCAACCCAAAGCACTTTGCAGCAAAGAGGAACAACTTGGACTTTTCCTTATTTTGCTATTCCCAGCAGAAGTGAGGCTTCATTCTCAGAGGCAAGTCACGCCCCATGTGAAACATACCCTGGCAATGGACACCATTGATCTCAGACGGCTGCAAGGGCGCTGGTAGTGATGACAGGAGGGAGAGAGAGAGAGAGTCGGCGGTGTTAGGATAGGGAATGAATGGTGGGTGGGTTTTGATCAAGGGGGGCCTTGATCTAATGGTGGGTGGGGTTTTGATCCAATACAAGTAAATCTTTTCTTTTTTTATCAAGGGCTTTGATCTAATGATGCATATTCAATCATTTTGATCTAATGGCTGGTATCTAATCAAAGTTGACTTCTCCACCAACCTCTTTTTCCATAAGATCACGTCCCTCATTACGAGCTTGTACAATGAAATATATATTTTTAGTACAGTTCATTTGGTTACAAGTTACAACTTCTATAGTTTTCTTTGCAATATATAAAAAGAAAAACATTTTTTTAAATAAAATTATTAAAAAAATTAAATTTCCAATGAAATAAATTTATATAGCTTGAAATTGTCTAAAATTTATTAAATAGATTAAGTTTTGTAATTATATAGTTAATTTAATGCATAATTAAGTTTGGTACACCATAAGGGCAAAAGAGTCATTTCACAGCTTTTTCCGTCATCCACCCCCTCTTATTTATAAAACATCCAAATCAAGTCAAAAGTTATCCCATGTTTAATCTCTCATCCAAACTATCTACTTTTTTTTTATCCCTCTTCCATAAATATCACATCAATATGGGTCAACCCTCCAAAAATAATACCCCTCTTATCTTATCCCCCTCTATAACTTATCCTCTGAAATTTTAGCTCCATCCAATCGAGGCTTTAAGGTTAAAAAAGTATATTGAAATGTGTGAAAAATATATAGCGATATGTGAAAGTGTATTGAAAAGTGTAAAATTGTATTAGAATGTGTGTGTGTTTTTTTTTGTGGGCACACGTTAGCAAGACCCTTTTAGATAAAGCTAATAGATTCATTAGTTTCTAATTTCAAAAAAAATATCTCTAAGGACAATCTCATGATAATTATCTTTTTACCCTTCAAACACAAACTTATACTTTACGCCCCTCCCACTTCCCACCTCCTCTCATCATGGCATCATCCACTACCGGCCAGTGTAATTTCTCTAACCCTTTCCCCTCTAATTCTGAAACTGCACTAATTCTGGAATTTCTTTAATTTTTACTAATTTTGAAAGTTTACTAATTTTCACTAGTTCTCAAATTCCACCAACTTTTTCAACAACTTTTTCAAAAATACCCTCACATTAAAATACAATTAATTATTTCAACTTCTTCTTGTTTAGATCTCCTTACAATCATCTCACTAGTTAAGAAAGATCACTAATTTACCAACAAAAACACACAAAAAAACAAGGTAATTAATTTCCACCTCCCAAAATTGATATCCACGTCCTTTTTTTTGTCTTTTAGTAAAACTTTTGCCTATAAATTTTTTACTAAAAGACAAACAATAATACAATATAGACTGCAATAATAAAACTGCCATTAAAACCACTGGTAAAAATATTACCGGCAATTTTTAACCGCCAATAATATATATTTGGCGTGGCGATCCATCTATCTTTAGATGGGAAGAATTATGCACATATGTACTTGCACCTCTTTTATGGACGTGGGAATTGGAATCAATCATGACTTATTCAAGTCATAGGAAGGAAAAATGAATGACATTCGGAGATAGAAATATTTCAATTACCACCCCTCTTCAACGATTGAATCTAATAAAGAATAAAGAGCTTTGGCCTTGGTCGCTTGATTCCCGAGAGGGGGAAAAAGGCCGAATAAAGGCAAGCATAATCTCTCCTGCTTTCCACTACATCATTTACTTTGGGTAAAGAAATTCCATTGAAGCAAACAGATATTGGGAGGGGACTCGGGGACTCTGCTGTCTTTGAGAGATGACAGGTTCTATCAATTCATTCGTACCGTTAATTTTCGCAATAGATGGTTCAGATCAATGCGGTAAAGTTCACAAATTTATATAAACGATTGATTGCGGAGATGGACAGCTTGGATTGCGAATTGGCGGGGTCTGCCATCCTAAGGACAGGAGAGGCCCCCAATCAAGACGGAGATTGTCGAAAATTCTTTACTGGAATAATTGGATAAGGTTTGTAAAATAGATGCTACCTTAAGATATTAAAGATCAATAGCTCAATTAAAATGTATGTTACGGTAAAATCTTTTGGATTATCTTTTACAGTACTATAAAAGTAAATGCTTTAATCAGTTTTTTTTAACAGAAAATTTAAGTACGACATCAAAAACTACTATTACGTCAAATTTAATAATATTAACAAAAGGTTAGGCCGGTGGTCAAGCATGACAATAGGTGTGTTCGGCTTGAGATTTACCAAACCGAATCCAAAATGTGTTACCCCTAACCGAACACTAACTGAAACACGACGGGGTTTCTATCACCTAGATTGTACCCATATTTGACAGGGATCAGTTCAATTTTTCCCGAACCCGATTGTTATTTGTTTATGTATGCAAACATAGGAGTATATGTGTGTGTGAGGACATATGTCATGTGCTTACATATACATGTGGGTATTTATGTAAATGTACAAGTATAATTAAAGTTGGGTGTGGTTCAGGTTTGGAGTTCGATTCGGATATGTTTCATAAAATCTAAACCGAACCAAAACACGCAATTAGCAATTAGCAAACTGAAAACTTATCTTCTCAATCCAAATGAATGCTGCCATGGCCAGCACTATAAGCACAGCAAATAAGGAAATTAATTTAGGAGGTTACGTTTCTCACAGATACTTTAGTTATATTCATCGAGAAGGAAATTAATTGTTACGAAAATTGATTATGACCTTGGGATCTAAAGGGATGTTGCATTCTATCTGATAGTACATCATGAGGTTGAGGTCTTGAGAAATTTTTAATTGTTTTTCGGCTTTGAGTTACAGTATTTTTTATTTGTTAAATACTTATAATTTAGAATTATAAATGTTTTTTGATTCCTAAATCTCGAAATTTGCTTGCAAGGTTATTTTGTTCATGTTGCCACCCTTTCGTAATGAAATCCTATCTTTGCCTCTGGAAACACGTCGTTATTTTCAAATTAAAAATAAAAACCAAACACAGTTAAAAGTGAAGACAAAAAATACGGTACGGTTAGAAAAAGGGACAAAAATCACTCGTATCAATGAGGGTCGGTTAAGGTAATCCACCACCGGTTCGTATGTGAGTCCGCTTTCACGTCGAGAAGGAAAATAAAAAAACTTTCCTTGTTGCTTGTTTGGTTTCCAATTCAGGGAGAAGAGAAAAGAAATACAGTACGTACTATGATGGAGCTGGCAGCATTCATTTGGCGTAGAGAAAAGTTTCCGTGAAATCATTGTATTCTTTTTTATTTTCTTCCTGACTTTCTCTTGAAATCAAACAAAAGAGTGTTACTTTCCCTTTCTCTTCATTTCATTTCCTTTTGTAAAGCCCAAACAGTAGAAAATACTCACATTTTCCATTCTATTTCTCTTATAAATATTTTCTCTTCATGTCCACATCTTTACTCAAGTTCCAAACAGAGCCTTACACTTCTTTGGATAGAGAGAAATCTACATAATAATAAGGAAGCTCGGTGTTTGAAATTCCTATATTTTCAACCCTTTTCATTCAAGGGCTCAGGTTGCAAGGGAAAACACTTCAATGGCTGAGATATGTTCTATGGGAAAACGTGCACAAATCCACCGTCTATTGAAGTTCCGACTTCCGATTTTTGAATGGAGTTTGTTATTAATGCTTAATTTACACAGTGATTTTTCACTTACATCCACATGGTTTTGTTTCAGTAGTTTTTACTTTTAGTTTCTAACAAGTGTTTTTGCATGTTGACCAGTGCATCTTGCTCTCTTACTCAACTGCAAGCTAGATAAAGTTGTACATTTAATTCTTTCTGAAATTTGACTGGTGAGTGCAAGCATTAGACTCAAATGTCAAAGTATAGAGTATGGTAATAAGATAGTAGATCATTCTCATCCATTGAAACATCATGTCAATGCAGGGACCCACAAAGATCACAAGTCTCACATGTGCTTCCTCATATACAGTATATGCTTAAACATCTTGAAACCCATTTCATTTTATTTCACGAAATTGCATGAAGTTCTAAACATGCTTTCTGAAACCCATTTCATTTCACAAATTGCAATAAATTTGAAAACGACGACTGGTTTTCGTTTCATTATTATGATTCAAATCGTTTCCCTACATTTTCGTTCAACAGCTTCCACCATCTCTCTCTCTCTCTCTCTCTCTCTCTCTCATTTCCATTAGATCAGGATCCAAGACTCAACCCTAAATTTCCATTAGATCAGGATCCAAAACTCAACGCCTCCAGCGAGGATCAAAGGCTTCGGCAATATTAGCAGTTCGACGAGGATCAACGGCTCCAGCAGTATTAGCGATTCCGATTATGATACGCAGTTACGCACAGGTCACTCTCTTGGTTTGTTGCTTTTATGCATGCTTGGAATTGGTCCTAATTTTCTGCAATTTGGAATTGGTCCCAATTTCCCTCTAAAATTCAGGAGTTAGAGATAAAAAAATGCATAATGTCAATTCTTCATAAGAGGCATGGCTTTGGCACCTCATGATTTAGGCATTTTTCCTTTTGTTTGTGTGTTCGTCATTCACTGATTTTTTTTTTTTTTTGTGCACAAAGCAACTGTGAAACAATTTTATTTATGTGCCTTTGGTTTTGTGTTAGCTTTTTTTTTAATCGTTACCCCATCTTCTTCACCTATATAAAGTCTTTGAGTTTTCCTTTTAGAGAAAATTTATGGTTGCATGTCTTTCGAAGGTCTTGGGTTTATGAAGGTTTGAGTTAGAGAAATTAGTATGCGACCATGGGTACTTTGTTAAAGCTAGATCACTTTGTTACCCCATTTGATGATGTCTCTAATCATTTTTGTTCGGATAGAAAGGTTATTAGCAGAGTTGGATATTTTGAAGACTTCATATTTTTGCTAGCTCTTGGTTTACGAGGGGAGCAAGGCACTTTGAGTTGTTTTCAACGTTAAGGCAGAAAATGTAGGGCTTTCCGACTGATTTGAATCTTTCTTTTATGAAATTGATACTGATTTGAGCTTGAGAATGAAACTTTAAGCAGTCAAAGTTGATAAGTACAAGAGCCATCATCAAATAGTAGTGGAAAGCTTTCTTTGGTTTTAGAGTATTATTTTGAACTTCTCGGGCACACTTGATTATTCCTTTTTTGGTCATTAGTAATCAATACAACTTTATCAACTAAATGATGGAACATTCGAATGTTTGTTATGTGTGCAGTTACTCATTGACGAAATTGTTTTGGATGGGGAAAGATTTTTGACAACTTCGAATTTGTGAGGTTTTATATGTTTGGTTCTGTGCATAAAGAAGTTTAACGCTCTTTATTTGTTTGTTCAAGTTAACCAAGTCAATTAATATGTATGGGCAATTGATTTGCGTGCTCGATTCTTCAAGCCGTGTCATGCGCTAGTGATAAGATAAGAAATGAGTTTCTCATCAAAAGGTGAAAAAAGGAAGGGGTCAATCAAAATTTCATTGGTTATGTTCCGCTTGGGTTTTGAATTTGGGATTTGGGTTTTTGAGTGGAGAGAGAAATGAGAGTAATAATTAGAAATTTGGGTAATTATTGGAGAGAGATAGAGAGAAATGAAAATAAAAATTAAAAATAGTGGTAATGATTGGAGGTAAATAGGAGATAACGATTGAGTTATCTTGAGACCCAACAAGGCCATTTTGTACTTTTCTCTCTATTTCTTACAAAATTATTTTAAAAAATGGGTGATTTAGAATGAAATCTAATATTTTCTTTACATTTCTTTTTTTACTCAGGGATTCAAACTAATTAGGAAAACATAATCATTATACTTGTTATACTTTTTCTTTTCTCCTTTTACCTTTTAAAACATTATCATTACATATATTTACTCTAAAAAAGAAATAGTAAAAATCAAATTTCGGCATAGCATAGCATTTCTGGTCGAACCTGCCCAACCCAACTAAGAAGAAACGAACCTGACAGGCACATCTTTTTTCCTTTTGGGAGGGTACTCCGAGTAGTGGGTACCTCGTAGGACCTCGACCTGCCTACTCGGGTCTTGTATGGATGTGTAGGAAGGGGTGCTCCTAGGTGTTGTTTTCCCCCCAAAGATGGTAGATAGAAGCAAACAAACAGAGTTTAAGAATCACTTGCCCCATAGCATTGCCATTCCCTGAGGCAAATTGGCAGGTCCAAATGATCTCACCATCAAGCCTAAAAGAGGGTCAAACAATATTGTTCTGTGTCTCAGAACAAGCTGCCACACCTGAGAAGAAAACGAGCACTCAAAAAACATATGATTGTGAGACTCTGAAAAACTTTGACAGAGCACACAAGAGTCATCCATAGTCACGCCCCATGAAAATAATCTGTCTTTGGTAGCTAGCTTAGCTTCCCATGAAAAACCAACTACTGAATAAAAGACCACCGAGGCACATGGTGAGGAAAACACAGCTAACTCAAAATTTATTAAATGTGAATCAATTACTGCAAAAGGACTATGCACTGCTCCTTTGGTCCAGAAGTTCTAATTGCCTTCCAAGCAGATTTAACACTAAATTGATCATTAGGGGCTGGAATCCATGTGACATGATCAGGGACAGCTGGATGGGGAACAAAATTAGAAGGGGTATGCTGCAAAATATCCCGAGTAACCCAATTCCTGGCTCTATGCCACCTCCACCTGCCTTGATCAATAATACTAAACCACTTTAGCATGCAAAGATCGACCAAGGTTGAACACAATATGACCACCATACTTCACAAATAAGGATCCCAAAGGGTGCCAATTATCAAGCCATAGGAAAGTGTCATCACCATTACCAATGACATACTTAATTAGAGGCTGACCTATACTCCTTTATTTGAAGATTTTTCTTAAGGTCCATGAAGCATAAGCAGGAAGAGTCATAGTCCAGAGACACTGAGCCTTTATGACATCCGTGTGTACCCATTTGACTCGCAAAATGTCAGATTTCTTACTCAAAGCCCGTAGCTGTCTAAGCATGGAGGCCCTATTCCCGTCTTTAAGAGCTGTAAACCCCAAACCACCTTCTTTAGTCATACAAACTGAAGAAAAACTGACTTTAGCCCCAGTAGTTTTTAACTCAGCACCTTTCCACAAAAAAAGCCCTTAGGACCCCTTCAATTTCTTTTAAAAGCTTAAGAGGGAGAATGAAAATAGCACTCCAATAAACTTGAATTCTGAATAAAACAAAGTTCATTAGTTGATACCTTCCACCATAAGAAAGTAACTTGGTAGACCAAGATTGAATTCTGGACAGAATCTTCTCCTTAAGAACAAGACAATGACAATCATTATGTTGCAGCCTTGTGGTAATAGAGGCACACCGAGGTACTTCACAGGAAAGGTACCCTCAGGAATAGAAAGAATACTTCTTAACATAGATTTCGTAGCATCATCCACTGCAGAGAAGAACACAGCATTTTTCTGTAAGTTGTATCGCAAACCAGAGATATAGTAGAACTCATCCAAGGATTCTTTGATGATGGAAAAAGAATCACAATCTGCACCACTTAGAATGAAGAGGTCATCTGCAAATATCAAATGAGAAAGCTACAACTTTGCACACCCAGGATGGTAAGTGAATCTGCCCAGATCAATCTTATGCGGTAGAATAGAATAGGACCCCATTAAAAATAAAAAGAGATAAAGAGATATGGGGTCACCCTATCTCAACCCCTTAGCCCCTTCAAAATAACCATGAAGCTCACCATTGATCAGAATTGAAAATTTTGGAGTAGAAACACATTTTCTTATCCACTGAATAAACAACTCAGGAAAGTTCATAACCTACATAGCACAAAAAAGAAACTCCCAGGCCACTGAATCATATGCATTCTGTTTGCAAGTGTTTCTCATGCAAACACAATGCATAATATCTGAGGCTAAGAAAGTGCATGATGGGGAGAAAATGATAATACTGGCAATCTAGCATACATTGCTTACCCCTGGTTTTTCTTACATGCGTTGACTTTCTTGCACTGTTAGCTTGGATTCTAACACCTAAATAGTTTGGAAATAAAGCAAATGTTAATGGTCTTGGAATTTCAAATTGATTGATTGCAAAACAAGTAGTCTTTGATGGCATGTTGTGGCTTCGTTTTGAGAGTCTTAACTTTAGTTTCTTTGAACAACATCTATATAGAAGGGACAATCTAGGACGAAGTTCACCATACAGAAGCTTCAAATTCAGTTGTCGCCTCCATAATATTCTTACACACATTTCTCTGCACCTCAATTTAAGTTGGGTATTTCTGTTATACCAAATCCATCCAGAACTTTATGTCTGTCATTGTAATTTTCCTCACTCTTTTCATTTTGTATCCTCCAGAGATTCAATTCTAAAAGCAAGTAGTATTTCTCAAGCCAGAGAGCAGATTAAGGTTGTGGTAAAGGTGTATAGCTATTATACGTTATAAATGACTTCTGAATGTTTCCAACAGAATATGGGGCGATACCTCTTGTAATGTCAACAACGGGGGCAAAGTATGGAAGTGACTGAAAAAGACTTGTCAAGTACCTTTACCATATGTACTGGTTCTTGGGAATCTCAAGCGTATGGAGGAGATATCCAAATTAATGAAAATGGTGACCATTGACATGTGATTGTGGCGCACATTGTGCAGATAGTGTGCTCAATGCTGGACCCTTTTCACTTGTTAAGTCTCTTCACTTATCAGGCACCAGAAATAAATCAAAGCTGGAAATACACTTGTTATATAATAATATGTTTTGATCACCTCTATAATTAATAATAACTGATGGGCATGGTGCACATCTTCCAGGTAGTGCTGAATATTGTGACGCTGACCTCTTGAGTGGCTCTGCCAACCAGTCAGAAAAACTTAGCTAGTTAATCCACTTATTCACTTATTTTGTCTGGCATTATTTGATTGGTGTGGATGGTATAGATTGCACAAGTTAATTACTTTCCTAGACATCGCAAGTAAAGGTGAAGGTTAGGGTAACATAGAATGAGTCGTGGAAGATTGTCTCAAAAACTGCTACTGCTATTATGTGTGATCGTCAGTATGTTAAGTCTCTGTTTCTAGGCAGACGAGAGAGCTGTTCTAATCAACTTTGGCGATTTCAATTTGGACCCTGCAGGTGTACTTGCTGGCAATGGACTTCCTATTGTCCTTCCTCATGGCTGGGTGCAACCTGGATCGAGGACCTTTGCATGAGTAAAGCTTTCAACAAAGTAATATTTACATAAACTATCCCAAAAAATGAGGCTTGTTCCTGTGGATGCAGCAATTGTGATCGTTAGTCAATATGTAAGCCAATATGTAAGCCAAAGAATGTCTACTTGCCACGTACAAAAAATATGGTCGGATTAGAGTATGCCATTGTGATCGTTCTTTCTTGTTTTTGACTCTATCTAATGCTACAAATCATTACTGTAACCATGTTTGGTAGGTTTTGTGGCACCAATGATGCATGTTGTGGTGAGAGGAGGGCTTCAAACCAGTTACATGGGAAAGCAACATCTGAACAATGCTTTTACAACATTTGCCAGAAAATCTATTGTGGGCCACAGATGTAGTTCGTTACATCAAACTGTGAGTTGTGTCTTTGCAACGTATGTTGTGCACCCACTATTTCACGCAACCGGTAAGCCTCCAACCTTTCCGGCCAGAGTTTTGGTGAATCTGATTGTAGTTTTTTTGTCACTTATGACATTGACACATCACACAAGACTACAGCTCTACTGTGCCGGAAAGTACATCACTAGGGAGGTGTACCTTTAGTACATATTTTAGATTGGGTATGACACATGTCAATGTCAGTTGCTCAAGAAAGGTATGGGTGCAATGGAGAGTAGACTTATAGAAATGGTTAGGTACTGGATTACAACTACACGTTAGTCGAGAGTTTGGGTCCGAGTCAGCATCCGACTATAGATTCGTATTCAAAACATGAACATTGAAATCCAAATAAAAAAGAATTTAAAACTTATGATTTGCAGAGACTGAACTCCAAACAAGTCAGTATATTCACTCCTTATCAAGGGCACATATGGAAAATTTACATTCATATCATGACAAGAAGGGTCGAGGACCTTTGCATGAGTAAAGCTTTCAACAACTTTGGCGATTTCATCGTCAGTATGTTAACTCTCTGTTTCTAGGCAGACGAGAGAGTTGTTCTAATCAACTTTGGCGATTTCAATTTGGACCCTGCAGGTGTACTTGCTAGCAATGGACTTCCTATTGTCCTTCCTCATGGCCTTGTCATTAAATTCACAGAATTGGGTGCAATCAGGATCGAGGACCTTTGCATGAGTAAAGCTTTCAACAAAGTATTACTTACATAAACTATCCCAAGAAATGAGGCTTGTTCCTGTGGATGCAGCAATTGTTTTAGTCAATATGTAAGCCAAAGAATGTTTATTTGCCAAGTACAAAAAATATGGTAGGATTAGAGTATGCCATTGTGAGTTGAATCGTTCTTTCTTGTTTTTGGCTCTATCTAATGCTACAAATTATTACTGTAACTATGTTTGGTAGGTTTTGTGGCACCAATGACGCATGTTGTGGTGAGGGGAGGGCTTCGAACCAGTTACATGGGAAAGCAACATCTGAACAACGCTTTTACAACATTTGCCAGAAAATCTATTGTGGGCCATGGATGTAGTTCGTTACATCAAACTGTGAGTTGTGTCTTTGCAACGTATGTTGTGCACCCACTATTTCACGCAACCAGTAAGCCTCCAACCTTTCCGGCCAGAGTTTTGGTGAATCTGATTGTAGTTTTTTTGTCACTTATGACATTGACACATCACACAAGACTACAGCTCTACTGTGCCGGAAAGTACATCACTAGGGAGGTGTACCTTTAGTACATATTATAGATTGGGTATGACACATGTCAATGTCAGTTGCTGAGGAAAGGTATGGGTGCAGTGGAGAGTAGACTTATAGAAATGGTTAGGTACTGGATTACAACTACATGTTAGTCGAGAGTTTGGGTCCGAGTCAGCGTCCGACTATAGATTCGTATTCAAAACATGAACATTGAAATCCAAATAAAAAAGAATTTAAAACTTATGATTTGCAGAGACTGAACTCCAAACAAGTCAGTATATTCACTCCTTATCAAGGGCACATGGAAAATTTACGTTCATATTATGACAAGAAGGGTCCCATTAAAGTGCAAATTCGACTTACCTCAACAAAATGCTGGACAATATGGTGATGAAACCTTGTATTAATGTATCAGGAACTAGGGTATCACCACTTGTAGCCCATCTATGATTTAAATATCAAATCTTTCTCTAGCTTCCTCATGTTTGGGTTAGGATTTGTTGTGACAAAGGAAAAGGAGAAGGAGAAGAGAATGGAATGGTTGGAGTTTTTTTTTTTTTTTTGTCACTTACGGCATTGAACACATCACACAAGGCTACAACTCTTATGTGCAGAAAAATACTTCACTAGGGAGGTGTAATGTTTTTTTTTTTTTGGTAGGTGGAGCCGTGGAGGTGTATTGTTCTTTACTTTGGTACTTGTTTTGGATTGGGTATGACACATGTCAATTTGCGTTGCTGAGTAAAGTATGGGCACAGTGGACAGTAGACTTATAGAAATGTTTATGTGCTGGAATTTTGAAATTTTGTCAAGGTTACAACTTCAGTTTAGTTGGGACTTGAGAGTTTAAGATCCGACTATTGATTCCTATTTAAAACATAAACATTGAAATCCAAATAAAAGAGAAATTAGTTCATATCATTACATAAAGAATCCCATTAGAAGCCACTCCACCCTATAGAGGCCCCCTTTTATAAGGAAAATATCTTTCAGTGCAATTTCTAATGGGATTCTTTATGTAATGATATGAACTAATTTCTCTTTTATTTGGATTTCAATGTTTATGTTTTAAATAGGAATCAATAGTCGGATCCCAAATTTGACTTACCTAAATAAAATGCTTGACAATATGGTGATGAAAACCTTCTGAATGTATCAGGGACATTTTTTAATTTTATCCATATGGATCAGGGCGGTTATCACCAATTGTAGCCCATCTAAGATATAAATATTAAACCTTTTCTATCAGTTCCTCTAGTTTGGATTAGGATTTGTTGTGAGTCTTGTGACAATGGAAGAGAATGGAATGGTTTGTATTTGTCCATTTTTGCAGGTAACTAAGCAAAAATCATATACAATCTGTCAGTGAAACATTACTGTAGAAATGATGCATGCCTCTCAGAACAGATGCTCCAATTTTTTTTAAAAAAAATTTCACAACAAGATTCAGTGCAAAATTGAAGTAGTTGAATATTGCATTATTAGTTTGGATACATCCGTTGCATTATTAGTTTGCCCTTTATATTTGACTATTCTTATAGGAGTACTATTTTGCAACATGGATGTATATGTCGTATAGGGAATTGAATTTCACACCCCCCATTTCAACATCTGCATCCCATTTTTGTTTTTATTAGGGTGAAATTACTGAAATACTCCTCCATTTCAACATCTGCACCCCCAAGGGATTATAAAATGGAGGGGTATTTCAGTAATTTCACCCTAATAAAAATAAAAAGGGGGTGCAGATGTTGAAATGAGGGGGTGTGAAATTCAATTCCCTAAAAGAAAGCGAGTATTTATTACTACTGTACAAGTACATTAAAAATTTTGATCCCAAAAAAAAAGTACATTAAATATACTTCTTCTTTTTTGTTTTTACTCATATTTTCGTTTTATTAACAACTTTTTACTCATATTTTTTTTTCCTCTTTTGTGAAAATGTCTGCGTTGCATATTGGAGTATTGACGGTTTTGTAATTTCATGTTGAAGAAACAGTAGTTACATCTGGAGAAAAAATAGAACTTAACGTGAATGTTTAATTTAGGAAATTCTTTACTCCGGCGGTGGAACAATAAATTTTCCATCCCCATCATTATGGGTTTCACCGTGTGTTTATTAAATTGATCTAGTATATTCATCTTATAGAGTCTGCAGAGTAGCACATCATAGGTAAAAATCAGCTCTCTTTCTCTCTCTTTTTTTTTTTTTATCATTCGTCATTCCTAATCTATTACACGGGGAGGGAGAATAAGACTCGATCCCGGGATACAGTGTGGGGCATTCAAGAGCTCTACCGCATGAGCTAGCCACTATTTACATGTAAAAATCAACTTAATCCAATATCGACATGTGTATCAAAGTTTTGAATTACTATGATTTATATAATGGATAATCATGATAGTTTAACTTAACAAATTATTGACAGCTTAGACCGTCTATGTTATAAAATAAAATTTAATTTTCGATGTGCTATCAATATTCGATAACATTGATTTTTTCGCATGAACATGCTTAAGTATGTGGACTCCACAAAATAGTACGTGGACTCCATAAGATGAACGGCTCAATTATTAGGTACGGTTTCATCGCGGGTGGAAAGAATTTAACGTGAAGGGATCTTTTCTGTCCGTGTTTTTGGCGCGAAAAGGCTGTGAGCGCCGCAGAGAGAGAGAGAGAGAGAGAGAGAGAGAGAGAGATGGAGATTTGTAGACTAGCAGTATCAGCAACGCAGAGAGGGAAGCTGATCTCGGCAGGATACACTTCTCTCTCTTCACTTTCCTCCGTATCCCCCTCCGACCTTGCTCGAGGTACCATGTCCTCCTTATCAATTCATGCAATTGAGCTTTAACCTCTTAATTACTTACTCGGTACAAGCGTTTGATTTTTATTTTTATTTTAAATTTTGCATTGTTGGTTTGAGTTTGATTCCACGTGGAAACTATTAACTATCGCCTGCAAGCTGTTCGATATTTTGCCCAAGTGTGCTCTCTGTGATTTTTTTGGGTATTATGCAGCCTGATTAGTATTGGACTTTAAGCCACGCTTTTGTTGATATAAATCCCAACATACGTAATTGGTTGTTGAGAAAAGGCCAAATCAACAAACAAATAAATCGAAGAATAATGAAGAACAGAAACAAAGAATTGCTCCCCAAGGATTTAGTTGAGTATATTTACAGCTCACACCATTTTTTGTCTACGAATCAAATGAAGAGGGTACAAGTTGCATCAGCTGCTGCATATGACAAGTATCTGTAACCTAGATTGTTTGTTTGTTTTTTTATTGGGATAGGTGCTTCATTTTATTAGAGCTCAAAGCAATCACAATCTCAAAGGGCATTCCCCTGCTATACATACACGCAAACTTACAAACCCACAAGCCAATTACTCAGCTAAAGAAAACAGAATACATACATCAGAAAAGACAAAAGACCACCCACTAGTTTAGGCCAACACCTTCTCAGATAATCCCATTTGGCGCACAGGGATCTATTCACTGGACATGAATTAACCCCTTTTGGTACACAGAAAGTCTCTAATAAAGTTGACTGTCCTAAGGATAACTTGATCCAAAGAGCTTGCCTTACCTTGGAACACCCTCTGAAACCAGAAAACTCCTGAAAATCAAACTTTGAAACCCCTGCCCTTTAACATTTTTGCCTAACCAGTCCGACACATCTTGCAGACAATCAGGAATATTTGCAGTAGAAGTCCTTTGACAAACGTTCTGCCAAATGGAAAGAGACATGGGGGATTGGAAAGGAAAAAAATAGACGTTGATGAGATTCTCTCCCATGAGCGCACAGAGAGCAGCCCTCCTCCACCCTCATGCCCCAACTTAGTTGCCTGTCCTTAGTGTCCAATTTCTGCTACACTCCAAGCCACAAAATGAACGCCCATCTAGAACATTCCTGCTAAACTAGACCACCTTGTGTCACTGCTGAATGCGGAGTTTAAGCCGAATAGCCTCCCATGAAGACTTAACAGTATAACAACCACTTGAATGAGGAAGCCAAACAACTTGGTCCACAAGAATATGGCTAATAATTTGCTGAGTACCCTATTTCTAGGTCTTGACAATCTCCAATTTCCATGGTGAATGATACAGGAAATCTTGGACTGGAGGGACCTCCCAAGGTTGTAAACAATAGTATTACCAAACCTATTATACGAAGGGCCTAAGGGATGCCAATTATCAAGCCAAAAGAAGGTCATATTCCCATTACCAACTCTATACTGTATCAAAGGTTGCCCCAAACTTCTGATACTCAAAACCTTCGAAGTGTGCAAGAAGCGTCATTTATAACCTAGGGTTACATCACCAATTATTGAAATATTCCTAATAGTCAGCGAAGCGCAACCCAAATTGAATCAGGCTTCACAAGCTCAACATTGTTGACTATCCTAGCAACATTTGTTCTATCGCTTCCTCCTCGTTCGAGATGATAGTGAAATGGTGTGAGCTATGGATGTAGGCAATCTTCCCGAACCACGTATATAGTGTGTCTTGCTTTCTTGATGTGATCGAGCATTATTCTCCATATGTGTGTGCATGTGTGTTGGGGTTCGTAGCCCAACACAGAACTCACCAATTTGTTGGTTTGATCAATAGAAACCCTGGTATTTATCTGGATAAATAACATGTTTTCCGGAGCAAAGTTATTCTGGTCTAGTATTTGTAATGCCTTCCTTTTATATCAAATGAAGTTGTTGAAGTATTTATATCACTATGATTTTTTATAGCATTACTGACCATATGGAAATGCTTTTGGAAGTCACCAAATAATTACAAGTTTATGCAGAATATGGTCCATTCTTGCTCTGTCACTGTATATTTCAAACAGTCACATGCAAGTATCAAGCATACACGTCTGTCAACGATTTATGAGTCATGGCCAATAATCACTCCCATCTCGGGACCTTACGGCCGACAAAACCTCAATGCGACTTGGGTGACGTTCCATATGCGAGCATACTTATTTCCAGACTGATGATAACCATACTTTCATAAGCGTAGTAGTATTATTTAATAGCTGTCTCTGTGTGTGCGTGCATGGAAGTGCGCGCATGTGGTTTGTGTCTAGTACCATCTTGGTGACAATTAGGGCATGAGGCTTGGTTTGGTATTATAACCTGTTGGTTGTGTGATTGGATTGAATTTTCCAAATATGTTTTAACAATAATTAACTTATTTGTGTTTGTTTGGACTACTCTTGCTCTTGAGTAGATCTGCAGACTTCGGAGAGTGAAGCTACTGAAATTCTGAAGGCTGCATCACATTGTGGTCGATTGGATAAAAGTGACGGAAGTCATGCTATTGTTGCTGGTAGTTTATCTGTTCACTTCCTAAAATTCACTTGTTTTATTTGTCCTTTTAATATTTATGAAACGGCAAACTCTTTACAGATCTAAATGAAGCACATGTCATAAACATGGCATTTTGATATTAAAAGTTGTCAAGCATAAGCCTGATAGCAATGTTAGACGAATTTTGTCTGATAAAACGTGTGTTTAAGTGCATACATCAATAACAATATATTACAGGGTACAGAAAGAATATTAAAGGTGCAACAGGATACTGATGGCACATATTTGGTACGCCAAGCAATCAAGCATGTTGTTGCTTACCTTTTATACCTATGTCCCCCAGCGTCATCCCTGAGTTTGAGCACAGCCGTCGTTTCCTTTGAGAAAAAATGGTCCTTAATGAAATTTGGATCAGTTGAGACTTGAGAATGATGTTTCTTTTTCTTCCATCCCTTATTACATTACATCTTATGCAGGTGCCCAGACTGCCTGGGACATGCTCCATGAGGAGGATTTGTCTAGACGCATTACTACTTCATGTGCAGATTTGGATAAAATCCTGGGTGGAGGAATACCTTGCAAAGAAGTAACTGAAATTGGTTAGCTGTTCTATAATTTTTAGTACTGCGTCCTATCATCGGTTATTTTCTATGTATACACTAGTCTTGTCGTGTGCTTGTGAAAAGAAACTTTTTCTTTATCTTCACAGGTGGAGTACCAGGCATTGGTAAAACACAATTGGGGTAAGGGTTGTTTTCATTGTAAGTTTGTTTTTTGTTAAGTTGGTTTTCTTGTTGTTAAGATATATACAATTCTCAGGATTCAACTTGCTGTGAACGTACAAATTCCAGTCGATTTTGGTGGCCTTGGAGGCAAGGCAATTTATATAGGTAAGTCTCATGACGTCATAAATGACCTTCAGGTACGTGCTTTACTGTTCACCTATAACCTACAATACTGTGCTTTCTGTTGGTAGACACAGAAGGCAGTTTTATGGTGGAACGTGCTTTACAAATTGCTGAAGCATGTGTGGAGGACATGTCGGAGTATCATGAATTTGTACGGAAAAATTTCCAAGTCAGCCAAGTTCAAATGCAGCCCAAGGATTTCCTAAAGAATATATTCTACTTTCGCGTCTGCAGTTACACAGAACAAATTGCTGTGATTAATTACTTAGAGAAATTCATCTCGGAGCATAATGATGTAGGTATATAACTTCATGTGTTGCACTTGCATGTTTTTCATATTTCTCAAATTACAGGCAATTCTGTTCTCTTGCTCTCACTCCTGATGGCTTCCACCATCATCTAACTGCCAGATTGGTCTCAGCAGTAAATACGTAAATGACAACAATACCTCCTTAATTTTGTTCCCTCTTTCTAATACTGAGGACAAATGTACCTAGACCTCTCATTATGGAACCTCAACAACCAATCATTATTATCATGTTTTGACTGCTATCCTATAGGCAAAATCTTACTTTCTATAATGTTTTGTTGTCACTTTTGCTTTGTCTACCCCTCATGGCAATGCTTCACCACCCCAATGTTTTCACAGGTTAAGGTGGTCATTATTGACAGTGTGACTTTCCACTTCCGTCAAGATTTTGAAGACATGGCACTCAGAACAAGATTACTTAGTGGAATGGCCTTAAAGTTGATGAAACTTGCTAATAAGTACAGTTTGGCGGTAAGACTTGTATACCTATTTGCTGACTTCTAAAACTTGTTATTTTTATACCACTATGCAGTTTCAATTTGGTGGGAGAGTTGTGTGTCAAGTTTTCTTCTATCCTATGACTATTAGTTTTGCCTTTTGTTATTTTCTCAAATTATGCTCCTGGATTAAATTATCATGTTTGGAACTGGTCATTTTTTCAATACCTGCAGTAAATTTCTTTCTTTGGTTTCTACTTTGTAACTTTAATGCATACGGAGTACTTGTTTCCAAGCTCTCTCTGTCGTAGAGTTTAATTGTTCTCTATTGAACGCGTTTGTGTTTTCCCCATGAAAGCAGGTTGTTCTCTTGAATCAGGTGACTACTAAGTATTCAGATGGTTCATTCCATTTAACCCTTGCACTAGGTAACATTCATTCTCAATTGGCTCCTTACGTGCCATGCCTTAACAACTGAAAAAGAAAGACAAAGATTAGTGTAATTTGAGTTTGTTATTAAATCATTCTCTACAGGTGACAGTTGGTCGCATGCTTGCACTAATCGGGTCATTTTGTACTGGAACGGCAATGAAAGATATGCGTATATTGACAAGTCTCCCTCTCTTCGTTGCACATCGGCACCATATTCTGTCACGGGAAAAGGGGTCCGAGATTCAGCTTCAAACTGCAAAAGAATTAAAATGATGTAAGTTTTGAGTAAGATTGGCAGATGGGTTATATTCCTATTTGGATGAGACCAAGTAAATGATGCCCTTGCTTCGTAATGCTTAAGCTTTTTGAATATTGGGATCATGCAGAAACTAAAAGGTTTTGCTAGCTGGTGCATTGAGTTCTATTTCTGCTTGCTCGTCGTCCTTTTTTCGTTTTTGTTTGTTCTGGTGCATTGAGTTCTAATGTGATAAATTTGAATTTTTGCGTGATCAGTATTTTCGACGTGCTCTGTAAGGAGAACGTCTCTGATTGTTAAAAAGATGGAGCCTATAAATGTGACAAATTGATTGTAAATTTGGTTAGTAAAAATATGAGTGTGAGTAGGACTTTTCCAAATTTCTTCTCTTCTCTGACCATGCCCTTCCAACAAACTCTCTTTTTCATTTGACCCCACGTCCACTACTACCCAACTCCTTCCCTCTTGGACCTATTTTAACACATTAAAAAAACAGAGCAGTACTTCTTGTTTTTCTAATAACCGGATGTTCTGGCCATCTTGCGCCCATCTCGATTAATTTTGGGGTCTTGGAGGTAACGAACGGGTAAGTTCGGATCCCAGTAGTAGTAGTAATTGTTTAAAAAATCATTATCACAAATATTTTCTTAAAAAGTATTGTTCTGTATATGGAGTATTTTTTTTTTGGAAAATACTGTTTACATCAAGGTTTTTGGAACTTTATTTCTGAGTTAGTTAGAAGAAATTCAATTTTTCAAAATTATAATATTTGTTATTACAGTCTAAGTTTTAAATATCTACCATTATGTAACGTAACGGTTGTTATGCAATAGTTTTTCTCGGCCTTCCAATAGCATTATTCCTTATTATACCAGTGAGAGGGAATATCACACACGTATCGTCCGATTCTTGTTAGGTATTGGTTTGTTTCCAATCCTCAGACTAATTCATAACCGTCACGGGTGATTTCGGCACTTAATTTTTTTCTTCAAATATATTTTAAAAAAATTCACAGCTGCAACAATCGATTCCCGTCACGTAACCTTTGATAGCCCTGATAGGATGATACTGTTATCGTTACGTACCTAATACCGTTATTAAAATCTTGTTTTACGTGTAGAAATGTAGCCAACAAACTCGCGTGCTGCCCGTGCGCTCCTACCCGTATTTTTAAATTCCCTACCGGATATACCGACGAAATGATAGAGAGAGAAACATAAACATAAACATAAACATAAACATAAATTCTAGTGGATATTATATTCCACCAGAAAATTCAAAAGCATTCATTTCCTACCCTCAGTCAACGGCCCCGATCTACCTTCCTCGGATCTAACGGTCACACCACCCCCTCCCACATCCCCTTCTCCTCTACACCAGCCAATCAATTCAAGTAGTGTTGTTGTCTCTCTCAAAAAACTAAACAGTACTTAATTACATATTTTTTACCCTCTTAGTGTTTTCCCAATTTTGCATTTTGGTCATTAAATATAAGTTTTCACAATTTCATCCTTGAACTTTGGAAGTTTTTCCCAACTCACCCACACCCAACCCAGTATATAGCCATACAAAAGCCGATTTTTGAACAAATTTTCTTGCCTAATTTTTATAACTCTGGGTGTTTAGGTTAACTTACGCACCATACTATTTTGGAGGGACCAATCCCATTGTCACAAGTAGGTGACCCAATCAAAACCAGAACAAAGTCATGTATGCACTATTGCCATTGTAGGAGTTGATGACACCTAAGAGTTTTTAAAGTCCTAGGCCTATATCACCAAACCAATCCATAGGTGTTTCTTCCTTGTCTAACAATACAAACCCTAATAGAGCATACACCGCCATGTTATATCTAGTGTTTGGCACATGATAATCCCGCCGATGATAAGAATGAAAGTTAATTAATACTATGGTGTGCTTTG
This sequence comes from Gaultheria prostrata, assembly GCA_036023075.1. Taxonomy (NCBI): domain Eukaryota; kingdom Viridiplantae; phylum Streptophyta; class Magnoliopsida; order Ericales; family Ericaceae; genus Gaultheria; species Gaultheria prostrata. The sequence continues at coordinate 26,606 of JAXBDA010000688.1, read as the reverse complement.
ATCTATTGAAGATCACTTTATACAATCCCTTTTAGTGTATTGCTTCGTAAATCCAACGTATTAAAAAAATATTATTATTACACAATTCACATTGATTTTTACCTCCATTTTACACCTTTCACATTAACGTTTACCTCCACTTTCCAAAATTATCCACCACTTTTACCCATTAATTCTTTACCTACCAACTTTTCAAAAGGGCAAAGTAATAATTGTACAACTTTTACCCAATTATATTTTAAAGACACAATTATTAAGGGATAACAAAAAATGAAATAGTGTACACTAATAAAGAGACGAAGGGAGTAGTTCATAAGAGAAATAAGGGGTTTAGTCGAGTAGCACGAGAGAGCAACTAAATGGCTTGTTCTCCAAGTGGTCACAAGGCTGAATTTTATGAATGCTGAACTTTTGAAACCATGGGGGCCATTGGATATTTGTCTGGTCATTAACTTCAGAGACTCAAGATTAATCGAGGTACACCGGTTGTAATAAAAAAAAAAAAGGAATGATAGGATACAGAAAAGATTTCTCCGACAACATCCAAGAAAGAACTCTTTAGAAAACTTTTTCCTATACTCAAAACCGATCAAATTTGAATGGAACAAAGTGTAATTTATCCAAAAATATCTTCACCCTCCCACCTCGACTTTTTCGGAAAAACCTTTCGTGTCTCCAAAACGGATAAAATTTGAATGGAACAAAGTGTAATTTATCCAAGAAAATCTCCTCTCTCTACTCTCTAGTCTCCTCCAACCATACAAAACTGACTCTCGGCGTTAGAAGCTAGAAATAATTTCCCCACTCCACTCCTCTCCTCTCTCTCTCTCTCTCTCTCTCTACATCTCTGTATCTACTGGGTGAGAGCCATGGCCTCATCTTCATCTCTCACCTTATCGCAAGCCATCCTGTACCACAACCATGGCTCGAACCCACTTCCCGCTTTCTCTCTCCCCACCTACTCCGCCCTCAAATCCTCCAATTCCACGCCCTCCGTATCCCTCTCCGCCGCACGCGCCGCCGCCTCACGCCCCCGCCTCGCCTTACGCCGTCGCACAATCCGTGCCTCGGCCGCCGTCGAGACGATCGAGAAGACAACCGACACCGCCCTCGTTGACAAATCGGTCAATACGATCCGGTTCCTGGCCATAGACGCCGTGGAGAAGGCCAATTCGGGTCACCCGGGTCTGCCCATGGGTTGTGCCCCGATGGGTCATATTCTATACGATGAGGTCATGAGGTATAACCCCAAGAACCCGTATTGGTTCAATCGGGATAGGTTTGTTCTGTCTGCTGGACATGGGTGTATGCTTCAGTATGCTTTGCTTCACCTCGCTGGATACGATAGTGTCAAGGTTGGTCTTTTTTAATTGATCTGTGTGCTCATATGATTGTGAATACACTTTGAATAATTTTTTTTTTTTGTCATTCTGTCATTCCTAATCTATTATTAGATGGGAAGGGGAATGAGAATCGATCCCGGATGCAGTGTTGGGCATCCAAGAGCGCTACCGCATGAGCTAGCCACCACTTGCCACTTCAAATAGTTGTTCTCGAGAAAATCTAGTGAAGTGAGGAAAAGGAAAATAAAAAATATTTATATATATGTTCACTTAATAGAAGAAATTTAAGAGAACGTTGAAAAGTTGTAGTTTAATTGCGTGGAAACTAGCGTAAAAACAAAATTGGTGCAAAATCTTGTGATTTGCAAGACACGTTTTGAGAAAAAGCTAATCTTGATTGGAAAGTTAGAGGTAGTATAGATTAGTTAGATTCGTAGAACAAAAGAAGAGCCTTTACTTTTTATTATATTAGTAAAGCGCTAGCACCCATATAGAGTAAGGGTGGATAGCTGCAAAGCCTTCGCTTGGAGACTTTGCTTCCCATTCGCTGAACAAGCCCCCTGTTGCAACACTTAACTATGCTTCAAAGGGTGAACTCCACCTATTTTTGAGTTATTGAATTAGGCGATCCGAAAAAATGGATTTGTGGGTCCTGAATTTTTTCATGTGAACTGCATTAATGCAGGAAATTTTTTCATCCTAACTGAATTAATGCAGGAAACTGCACTTTCCTTTCCTTGTTACTGAGCGGACCTTATCTGTTATTTGCTTTGGATCTCTCGTTTTGATGTTTTTAGTTGGAATTTTGTGTGGTGGAATCAAATTGTGATCTGGGTACTTTCTGTTTGATGGGAAAATCACATTTTCAGGACCAACCTGTGTTTTAATGCCCCTTTAATTGTCAGAAAAGAAAAGCACCAGAATGTTTAAGGTTCCTATGTTTGTGGACTATTAGACTTGTGTGTGCTTTTTGGTTCATACTGCAGTATTGGACTTCAGTTTGTGTTCAACTATTCATTCTGTTTTCAGCATAATATGTGGCGAAATCCATATTGGGTTTGGAGATTACCTATGTAATGTTATTGTTGTTCCAAGTTTTTCTTAACCACTTAGTTACGTTGATAGTTGGGTGTAAAGTATGAAATGCGATGGGGTTGGTATTTACTTTTTAGTCTAGCTTTGGTATTTCCGATTATGAGTTCCTGTTACCACTAGGATTTTTTCACATAGTTTTTTGTTGAAGTAAGTTCTTGGAGGAAACAACCATATGGTTTCCTGTCATGTTTTAATGCATTACTTTGTTTGCCTTTATCTCTGATGAAGATAGTGTGGCTAAAATTTTTGCTTTTCAAATCTATCTATTAGGAAGAAGACTTGAAAAGTTTCCGCCAGTGGGGAAGCAGAACACCGGGTCACCCCGAGAACTTTGAGACTCCTGGTTGTGAAGTCACTACTGGTCAGAATTTGGTCCTGATAATCCTTTTCTTTTGCTGAATTAAGGTCACTAGAATTTGCGAAATTAACCTCTAGTCCTCTCAACTCTTATGCAGGTCCTCTTGGTCAAGGTATTGCCAATGCTGTTGGTCTGGCCCTTGCAGAGAAGCATTTGGCTGCTCGTTTCAACAAACCGGACAGCGAGATTGTTGATCACTACACGTAAACATACTTACTTCGATCTTATTTTTCGTTTCCTTAGATTTTCTATTACGTAAACCTTATTTGATTGACCATATTTGGTATTGCTATGTCTAGATATGTGATTTTGGGGGATGGTTGTCAGATGGAGGGGATTTCAAATGAAGTTTGTTCCCTTGCTGGTCATTGGGGACTTGGGAAACTTATTGCTTTCTATGACGACAACCATATCTCTATTGATGGTGACACTGAGATTGCTTTTACTGAGAGTGTTGACACTCGTTTTGAGGGTCTTGGGTGGCATGTTATCTGGGTGAAGAATGGAAACACAGGTTATGATGAAATTCGTGCTGCCATCAAGGAAGCAAAGTCTGTCAAAGACAAACCGACTTTGATTAAGGTTAGAGATTGACTGCCTACACTTATCTTTAACAGGCAAAATAATTAGTTTCTTACTAGAAGTTTTTCTTGGTTATCATGGATATGGATAATAGATTTTGTGGCACCTTAGTATGATGATAAAGACACCTTCGCAAAGTAGTGAGTGAAAAGCGGATGCTCGAATACTAAACCAGTACTTTTAGTTTTAAATAGTGATATTCATATTTTTTGGATGATGCTTTTTGAAATCATTCTAGCAGTACATTTAAGTCTGTCCAACTTATAATTTTTGGTTTTGGTGTGTGCTGAAAGTAACCTTTATCGTCTACACAGGTAACTACTACTATTGGCTACGGCTCTCCTAACAAGGCGAATTCGTACAGTGTACATGGAGCCGCATTGGGTGCCAAGGAAGTTGATGCCACAAGGAAGAACCTTGGTTGGCCATTTGAACCTTTCCATGTGCCCGAGGATGTGAAAAAGTAGGGACTTGTTTTGTTTTTTTCTCTAGAATTGATGTGAATTTTCAAGTATTTTTCTTTCAATGATTTGTATTATCTTGTCCCATAGGCATTGGAGCCGCCATGTTCCCGATGGTGCTGCTCTTGAAGCTGAGTGGAACGCCAAATTTGCTGAATATGAAAAGAAATATAAGGATGAAGCTGCAGAGTTGAAGTCTATTAGCACTGGTGAACTACCAGCTGGTTGGGAGAAAGCTCTACCGGTTAGTAGTGTATTGATAACTTTTGGTCACCCTTTTATCTTGTCTAAGCTGGCCTGTATAAAATGTTGACTTTTGGATCATCTGAATGTGGAAGCAAAATTGTTCTGTGCAAAATCACTGGAAATTACAACAGAATTTTACAAAATGTTTTATATTACATGCTAAAACCATGTACACTTGTGGTCTCTCAGACTTATACTCCAGAGAGCCCAGCTGATGCCACCAGAAATCTCTCTCAACAATGCCTCAATGCCCTTGCAAAGGTTCTCCCTGGATTCCTCGGCGGTAGTGCTGATCTTGCTTCCTCCAACATGACCCTAATGAAAATGTATGGAGACTTCCAAAAGGCCACACCAGAAGAACGTAACCTCAGGTTTGGGGTCCGCGAACATGGTATGGGGGCCATATGCAATGGGATTGCCCTCCACAGCCCTGGCTTCATTCCTTACTGTGCGACATTCTTTGTTTTCACCGACTACATGAGAGCAGCCATGAGGATTTCCGCCTTAAGTGAAGCTGGAGTCATCTATGTTATGACTCACGATTCAATCGGGCTAGGGGAGGATGGGCCTACGCATCAGCCCATTGAGCACTTGGCGAGTTTCCGAGCAATGCCCAATATTATGATGCTCCGACCTGCCGACGGCAACGAAACAGCCGGGACCTACAAGGTCGCGGTTGACAATAGGAAGCGACCGTCAGTCATTGCCCTATCTCGACAAAAGCTGCCCAATCTGCCTGGAACTTCGATTGGAGGAGTGGAGAAAGGTGGGTACACCATATCGGACAACTCGTCAGGTAACAAGCCGGATGTCATCTTGATTGGAACTGGTTCTGAGTTGGAAATTGCTGCTAAGGCAGCAGATGAACTCAGAAAGGAAGGCAAGGCTGTGAGAGTTGTGTCCTTTGTTTGCTGGGAGCTGTTTGAGGAACAATCTGATGCTTATAAGGAAAGTGTCCTACCGGCAGCTGTATCCGCTAGAGTTAGCATCGAGGCAGGATCCACATTTGGATGGGCAAAGATTGTCGGTAGCGGAGGGAAGTCGATAGGGATTGACAAATTTGGGGCCAGTGCTCCGGCAGGGAAAATATACAAGGAGTATGGCATTACTGCAGAGGCTGTTATTGCAGCAGCTAAATCACTTTGCTAGGGTTGGGTTGCTGGTGGTCCGATGTAAGTTGCTTCCGCTGGATTCTTGAATTGGACGATTATCGTGAAGCTTAAGAGATCCGGGTCATTTCATGGCCGTGTTACGGTTCTCGTAATAAAAGGAGAGTTTTCTCTTTGTTGCTTTAGTCTTGTTCAGCAGAGCAGCAAAGTCTGCATAACTAGAACAAGATCCACAGAGAAAATTGTGATGTAATTTGTATCTACTCTTGGACATTTCTTGAGTTTTGTAACTTTACGCGATTGATCGTTAATGAGGTTTTATATTCTCCCTTTCACATTTGTGGTCTTTTTTTCTTGTTCTTGGCCATGGTGGCCGATGTACTAGGTGTGATCTCATTTCAAGTTTAAATGATGAATATAGGACCGGAGGAACTGATGAAAGCAATCTACTTCACTATCATGGACGTATCCTATTTTACTTGTGTTGTCACTCAATGCTTCTGTAGATTGTACTCAGAATTATCTTACTTGAATGGCTAGCAATTTTTTGAGCAATTGGTTCAAAGATGAGTGATTATCAAAGGTTTTTGTCGCGTTTTGACTGAAAATTGGATTGGGTGGTGTATTAAAGCCATTGAAGAACCCTTCAAATTCAATATACCTGAAATTGCATGTGCCGGTATTTCGGGGCATTATCCATTAATGGATCGCGTGAAAATCTTCAATGATGAGAAGATTTCGCCGTTATTCAATGATAAAAATGCCCCGAAACACCGATTCATGTGAATTTCAATGCAGATGAATTGAAGCCATTCATCCAATAAAGTTGGCCCTACCAACGGAAAATGGAATGGGAAAGGTTTGACCTATTTGATGATTTGTGTGGTGGTTGAATTTCTGGTTTCAGCCTACCTATCCACATTATCTTCTACTCCTCTCTATCTTCTTGATGGAAGGTATGAGGTCATAACTGGAAAGTTTGGTTAAGAGATATGTCCCCTTCTGGTACCCTGTATCTTGGATGCCTTTTTGTTGTTGAAAGCTGAGTTTGGTATGGTAATGGGACCCACGTTCACCAAGAATAATACTAATTGGAATTCAGCATATTCTTCCCTTCTTCTCTGTCCCCTTGTGCTGTTGAAATGTTGTCTTTTAAGAGGGGAGAATTTGGAGTGAAGTGTGTAGTCTAGAGGTCGTGCACACGCAATGAGCACGTTATGAAAAATGCAAAGTATATGTATATACATACAATAATACACTTTCATTTGATAATATTTATCGGTTATTGAAAGTATTTGTACTTTTTCAACATTTTGGTGTGTAAACTTTTGTCTTGCCGATTTAGTGATATCAATTATTTCTTTTAATTGGTGAGTAAAAGGTGAACAAATAAAGCACGAAATTATTTTATTTCTTCGCTCTAAAAATGTCATTTTCAACAAAAGGACAAACAATATATAGAACGAGAGGAGAGAAACTGTAAAAGCGTATACAAGTGTAAAATAAGAGATTGGGAATGGAAAAACAAAGCTATTAACGAAAGATTAACAAATATTTGGCGGTGAGAAAATTTGAACCACCTTGTTAATATTAAACTAATCGAATTGCTGATGATCCTTGATGGTTCCAGTTGATATCAGTGGACTACAATGTCAGTGGTTCAAAACCCAGTACGAGGTGGTGGTGGACTCACACTAATCGGATCGGATGTTCCCTGCATGATTTTAGTATAAATATGTAGCTAACTTTAATCGAGATGTTCGTAAATTGACTCAGACAGTTCTGACCGTTGAAAAAAATATAAATGTATGGCTATCTTTTCTAATTGGATCATGTGAACATTTAACTACTCATTCTCTTTTATGAAACCACCTAACAAGCATCTCCTGCCCTATTTTTAACCTACCGCAGATCCAAAAGGGTTGGTGAACGCATTATAATAATGCAATACCTTTAAAATGTGGGGTATATAACAATAGATTTTTTCCAGAAAGAAAATATTTAAAACTCAAGGATCAAGATTCATTGTCCCAATGGCACATGTGTTTCCAGTTCACAAAAAAAAATAAAAAATGGCACATGTGTTTCTTTCCCCTTTATTTATTTGCTGAATCATTGAGAATTTTTTTTTGAACGGCAAAGAAAGAATCATTGACAATTATGTCTACTACGGACTCCACTAACATTAAAACAATTAATTTTGAAACTCACTCCTAAAAAAAACAATACTAATAAATATGCTCCCTTCTAAGAAGGTTTATATACAAAACCAGCCCAATGAATATTGTTCCAGTAGGCCCAAAGGACTGTTCTTGGGCTAGACAGCCTGGCCTTCTTGGCAAAGAAATTCACACAATTGCCTTACGGCCCAATGAATATTTAGCTTTAGCTATTGCTGCTGCTGCTCTCTCTTTTTTCTTTTTTGAACATCGAAGAAGGTGGGAGGGAGCAAACCAGCGTAGCAACCTCTTTGGATGTGACTATAGGGGCTCCCGTTGTGGAATGTCCGGTTCGAGTCATAACTATTGTCCGTCACCACAGCACCACCCTTGTACTAGATGGACAAAGGACCCTTCATGCTAGTCTTGCAGTTGGCGAGACTTGAACTTTTGTCGGATCGTGTATGGGAGGAAGGGGCATTTAATCCCACTCACCCTTGCCATCTAGGCTCCCACCTTCGGTGGTGCTCTCTTTCTCTCTAGCTCTCACTCAAAAGCTACCAGTAAAAGCCCCAAGAATTAGTCTGGTTGATTGGTGAGTTTGCTCCGCACACAATTGATTAAAGTTTGATTCTTGTGGTCAACCCACAAGAAAATACTCTTTTCCTATGAGGCCCCTATTCCCGGCGTAGATGGCTTGCCTTTGAATGAATTGGGGAGTGGATTAGTCGAGATGCGAGTGAGTGTCATGGACATCCCTGACTATCGAACCAATAAAGAGCTATCTTTTTTTTTTTTTTGGTGTGCTCAGAACCAATAAAGAGCCTTCACCTATCAGTGATGCAGCCGATTCAGCTGCCAGGAGTCAATCAGTTAAGCTCCATGCAAAAGATTCTAAAAATAAAACGTCTAAGATTTGGGCAGTGAAGGAAATGGAAAAGTACAAAGATTTGAAAATAGAAAAAATAAATAAAGTAGCTAACTTTATTAATTAAGAAAAGGAAGGAAGAAAAGAGAAAGAAAATAAGAAAACAATGAATCTCACTTCGACGAGCTTGTTATATGTAGTGCTTCATCTTCAAATTATTCATGCCAAAAATTATTTAATTGGACATTCACATGCAAGTGCTCGATAGAACCACTTAATTCTTCTCCTAAAATTTTAGACCAAAATTCTAATACAGGAGAAGTATTATTCGATTTAAGTACTTGTCGACATGGAATTTAAGTAGTAGTCGACTTGGGTTTGAACTGATTTCTTGCAACAATGGTTCAAAAAAATGAAGCCTTATGAAATAAAATGACTTGGATCATCGAACAAAAGTCGGTCGATTTTACACAGCAAATAATAACAAAATAGTTGCATTTTTTTTTCTAAGTGTATCCGGTTGGAAGTCCAAGACTAAAGATTAATCGAAAAAGAGAAAAGGAAGATTTTTATTGATGGCTTCTTGTTTATTTATTTTAAAATTTACAAAAAAAAACCAAAAACAAAAAATTGTTACCAAAAAGGGTGGAGAAAGTATATAAAGGTAAATGAGAGTGAGCTCGAGTTAGGTGTTAGATGCAAAATTCAACTGAGGTGCAATATATTTTCTCTCTTCAAATAGTAGTAATTACGAAAGTGAAAAATATGATCAAAATTTAAAGAAAATGTAAGACGACAATAAAGACAACTATTTCTTTCAAACTCTTCTTTTGTCTTTCGTGATTTTTTGATTTTGGGGGTTGGGATATTTATTAAGACTCCTACCAATGTAAGTATGTAACTAATGATTAATCTTAAAAAAAACTTGATTAATTAATAAATATTCAATTAATAAAAATATAGAAACCATAATTTAGGCCAAAGGGATAGATAAAGAATGAAGCCACTAAAGAAATTTTGGATTTTTTAAAGATTTTATTTAGGTTTTTCAAGACATGTTATTTTTCTCGTATATATTAAAAAATTCCAAAACAAAATCAAAATGCAAATAAAGCCAAAGGTAAGTGGAAAAGGCCAAATTATGAAGGGGTATGGTGAGAATCTTGATACCATGGTCTACGCGCGCAGCCTCCCCCGCCAATTGGTGGTGGCAGTGGGTTGGGTTGGTGAACTCTTCTCAAAATTCCCCAACTCTCAAAACCCCAACATCCATTCCTAAATTTCCCGTCCAAATCATTCCTCCCCCTCGTGAATCTTCAATCCTAGAGAGAGAAAAAAAGATAGAGAAACAAGTCTGAAAGAGCTTATTGAAAGAAAGGAGCAAGAAAAATGGCGCAAGTAAGCAAAGTTTCAACAAGAACCCACTCCGCCCATTGCATCCCCTGTCTACCCAAGACCCAATTTTCCAAACCTTTTCTGGGTTCTCTACAGTTTGGATCAGAATTAAAGGGTTCAGAAATTTCATTGTGTTTGAGCTATGAAAGGGTCAGAGTTGTTAGGCCTCTTCAACTTAGGGTTTCAGCTTCAGTCGCCACCGCCGAGAAGCCGTCAACGGCGCCGGAGATTGTGTTGCAACCCATCAAGGAGATCTCCGGCACCGTTAAATTGCCCGGCTCCAAGTCACTCTCGAATCGAATTCTACTTCTCGCTGCCCTTTCAGAGGTTCATTAAGATTTAGCTGTCTTTTTTTATTGGGTGGTTTTGATTTTAGGCTCCTGAGTATGATTTAGGATTGACGTATTATTCGTTAAGAAATACAATCATACATTGCTTAGGCTCACTTGATATAATGTTGGTTAAGCTCACCTGATATAATGTTGGGACCCCTCTATTTAATAGCAATAGCTTAAGCTTTTGGGTTGGATATAAAAATCCAGTTTTGAAAATTTCTAATCCACACCTCACGACGACAGACCCAACAAAAGTTTGCACAGTGATAGATCCAAAAGAGACATGTTAGACCTCAACCGCGGCTGCACGTGAACGGATGTTAAGAAATTACAATCACACATTGTTCCTCCTAATAACTTAAGTTTTGGGGTTGGATATGAACTTTTCACAAAAATGTGGTTGATAATTTTCGGGATTTTGGGTTTTAATCCACATTTTGCCTAGTTTGGATGGCAGGAATCTTAAGCGGAAGGTGAATTGATTCTGAATTCCTGTTCGAAACAGACTGGAATGGAAAAGTGATTCTTGAAAACTACGCTGTTATAATGGTTGCAAATTTAGGATCCTATCCACATCTTCCCGAGTGATTCTTGAAAACTATGCTGTTATAATGGTTCCAAATTAGGTAGGAATAGGATCCTATCCACATCTTCCTGGGACATTTAGTCGGAAAAAAAGTTATCTAACAAATGTCCTAAATACTTGTACCCTTGTTAATTCGTCTAGCTAAACCAAGCATTGGAAGGAACTAGACCAGGCATTAGATCGCCATTTTTTAAATTCCTACAACTGATTTTTATTCTACATAATCTTTCGGACATCCAAGCATAACCTTTAAGTAATGGTATGATTGGTATTGCTCAAAATTCAAGACGTGACTTATTTGGTTATGAGACTATCTGTATATGGGAATATATTACAATTCCATCAACAGATGTGTAGCACCAGTTTATTTTAAGCAAATTCGGATGACTGAGTTGAGGTATGAATGTAATGTGCTTTAGGGCGGTCTGCAGAAATTTTATGGCCTTGTTGTGGCTTACATGAAATTTGAAGCTGTAAACGCAATTTAGTCAATGGCAATATAGTTCAGTTTTGTCCCTGTATGTTTGCCTCTGGTCTTTATCTCATTTTCTTTTTGTTGCCTCTGTCTTTATCTCATTTTCTTTTTGTTGCCTCTCATTTTCAAGTTGTAACTTGCTATGTCTTGTGAACAACCTGAATAGACTTTAAGTGTTTCATTCAGTTATTGTTCAGGGAACAACTGTTGTGGACAACCTGTTGAACAGTGATGACATCCATTACATGCTTGGCGCTCTGAGGACTCTTGGATTACGCGTAGAAGAAGATAGTGCAGCCAAACGGGCCATAGTTGAAGGTTGCGGTGGTCTGTTCCCTGTGGGAAAAGAGGCCATAGATGAAATTCAACTTTTCCTGGGTAATGCAGGAACAGCAATGCGTCCATTGACAGCCGCAGTTACGGCTGCTGGTGGGAATAAAAGGTCTGTCCAAATAGCTTTTGAAACAAGAACTTATGGTAGCAACTAAGATCCTTGTGATGCCGCCATGAATAAGATTGTGGTTTTTGCCAGACACCTTTAATATCACTTCCATTGTACTTTAGCTTCAATCTTTTACTTTTCCTTGGAGTTAGATACTCCGTATATGCTGCTGCAACCAAAATTAAGTTTCGTGTCCACGTAGATTTAATCAACTTTTTAAGAACTTAGGACAGTAGCATGTGACAGACATAGTGACAAAGGTTCAGCAGTGGGCATCTGATGCAGATCAGCTTCTGTTTGAGTACTTTTTGTTGTAGTTGATGACATCAATGTGAGCGTTCACGGTCCTTCGTACTCTGGCATTTGGTTCAATGCAGCCTGAATGATGTAGCATATTGCGTCTGTGCATATTCATATGAAATATCTTAGGTATCTTTTACATCCATCGTTTTGTTCTGTCACTCCTATAACCCTTGATTAATACCATTTCAAATGCTTTCAGCTACATCCTTGATGGTGTTCCTCGAATGCGGGAGAGACCAATTGGTGACTTGGTCACAGGTCTTAAGCAGCTTGGTGCAGAAGTTGATTGTTTTCTTGGTACAAACTGTCCTCCTGTCCGTATAGTTGGAAAGGGTGGTCTTCCGGGGGGAATTGTGAGCTTTTCAATTACTTTTGGCTTTTGAAACCAAATATGGTCTTCTAAGTTCTAATGCTTAAGTTTGAGGTTTTGATACGTTCATTTGACCCTCTTTATTTTAGAGCATTACTTCCATACAAAAGGTGCTCGGTTGTTCATCATATATAGCTTTTTGAAACTCTTTTGGTACGCTATGAATCTGCATCATCTTTTCGTCTGTGTGATATGATCTTCTGTGAAGTATTAACATGCCAATTGAGGCCCTGGATGATTGAGTCATATGAAGTGAACTTGAATTTCCATAATTCTTAATCCTCCTTTCCTGAAATCCAATGCAGGTGAAGCTCTCTGGATCAATTAGTAGCCAATACTTGACTGCGTTACTCATGGCCGCTCCATTGGCTCTAGGAGACGTAGAGATTGAGATCGTTGACAAGCTTATTTCCATACCTTATGTTGAGATGACTTTGAAGTTGATGGAACGCTTTGGCGTCACTGTAGAGCACACTGGTAGCTGGGATAGATTCTTGATTCGAGGAGGTCAAAAATACAAGTAAGACTCTTTTGCATGAAGTTGCAGCAGTGTGTGAAACTTATATTTGAAGTTAATATGGGGCAAAATTCATCAGGTCTCCAGGAAATGCTTACGTCGAAGGTGATGCTTCGAGTGCTAGTTACTTTTTAGCTGGTGCAGCTGTCACTGGTGGGACTGTCACTGTTGAAGGATGTGGCACGAGCAGTTTACAGGTATTGGTCACACCAATTTCTGTCTTTTATAGGCATCACTTTTTAGCAGTGGCGGAACGTAAGAGGGGGGGGGGGGGGGTGTGTGTGGGGCGGGGATACGTGCCACCCCCGGTTCTTGAAAAAATTAAAAAAATAATTAAATTAAAATTTTGATGTTTTAGTATATATATTATATATATCGAAATCTTGCACAAACGTGATGAGGAGTCTGGCGGTAAGCAGCGCGCCCACTGCACGGAGGGTTGTGTGTTCGAGTCTCCGCCACCTTCTTTTTATGCCAAGAAACAAACAAAGCTAAATAGTGGCTAAAGCTAGAGTAGACTAGTGGGATTTGAACCCTTTTGACCTCACCTCTTGGTTCTTAAAAATTAATGCCTTACCTATTACCACTAAACCAACAGCACTAACCCTAAAACAAATCGTTAAAACTATTATAATCGGTTCTCCAATTTTTTTTTTTTTTTTTCTGAATTTGAATTTTCTCTCTTCTTTTGATGAGAATGATATGAAATGATGAGAGAAGTCATCTAACTTACAATCTTAGATGTATTCTTACTTTAGATACCTTTTGCAAAGGTTCTTAGGTTAGGCCTTTAGTAATTTCTTATCAATTTGGTTTAAAATCAATCTTAGACGATTTTTTAGATTTAGAATTAGAAGCATGTTGAGTTCCATTTTGACAGCAGTTTACACTATGGATGATTAATCTATGAAAACAAGTGTTTATTTATTTTTTTTGTATTATGTATAGTTAATCTTATGACATTTATACTTCTTTTTTACATTAAATATAATTTTTTGGGTGCCACCCCCCCACCTTCATATCCACGTTCCGCCACTGCTTTTTAGTGTTTGAAGTTTGTCATTATGGAGAGTTGAGACACCTTGACTGTCACATGACTTTCATCCAGCGGACAGAATTAATCTTGCTAATGAGTTTCCCGTTTTTAGTCACTCTTGCTAAAAGTCATTTTATGGTTTTGTCCTTATTCAATTTATTTTTTTGTGTTTATTGGTTTTGCGTCAATTTTTTGGTGATTATTGGTTCGTCAAGGAATTGGAGTTGGGTAAAAGTTATAATTTTTTACTTTTCTGATTCCTCTCGTTGGGAGGAATGTATAATCACCCAAAGTTTGACATAAAACTAAAAAACGCATAAAAAAATTTGAGTAAAGACAAAACCAAAAAATGACTTTTAGCAGAGTGTCCAAAAAAGGGAAACTCAGTTTTGATTTATAAAACAATATTTTGGAGTTTAGCCTCTTGATAGAGACTTGGCAGTGGACTCGAGGATTCTATTCCCACCATCAATTCTTTCCTCGAGTTTTCATAATTGATCGCAACAAACCTTTCTTTTATCCAATGTGCATTTGTTTTCTTATTAAGTTTTTGTTGGTTTGAGTTTGTCCCACTTGAAGACGATATCTTCCAAAATACTTGGTTCCTTCGCAACTTTCTGGCCCAGTTAAAGTGCTTAAAGTCATAATTGTATCTATTTTTCGGATGTTCTTTGCTTCTGCATGTTGGTCTTGTGTCTTCAAACTTCATCATCTAATCAAATGGCATATGTTTTGACTTATGATTTCCACCAATGAAGGGGGATGTTAAATTTGCTGAGGTTCTTGAGAAAATGGGCGCAATAGTTACTTGGACAGAGAACAGTGTAACTGTGACCGGGCCTTCTCGAAATTCTTCTGGAAGGAAACACTTGCATGCCATTGATGTCAATATGAACAAAATGCCAGATGTTGCCATGACACTTGCAGTTGTTGCTCTTTTTGCTGATGGTCCAACAGCCATAAGAGATGGTATGATTTGAAATTTGAAATTTTGAAGATGAGATTAAGGAACTGGTCTTCTTCTTTTTCCCTTCTTTTGAAGGGGATTAAGGAACTGGTCTGATGTCTAGATCTGAGAACTTCAATTTATTGGGTTTCGTACCAGGCATTATGTGCAGGACACATCATATACTGCGACTATATTTGTCCGAGTCCTAAATATGTATATATCGTAGACTTTTATCCAGAAATGCATTTATCAAAATAGTCTACAATGACTCTACATTCATCTATATGGACTATTGCCCGGTCATTTTATTGAAATTTAAAGCTCACGCCTCATGTGTTCCTAACCATGGGTGAAGTTATATGTACATTCCATTTTTGCGATTGTGTCTTTCTACATGGTCTCTCTGATCCTTGATTAGCTACTGCCTGAAGAATTCCATTTTTAGCCTCTCATCCCTAGCTTCGGTTTACCGGTTTTCAGTGGCTAGCTGGAGAGTGAAGGAAACTGAACGAATGATAGCTATTTGTACTGAACTCAGAAAGGTCAGGGTCTAATCGTATCATGTATACTCAAATGCCCTTGGTTTATATCTATTCATGTCAGTTTAAATTTTAACACGTTAAATTGAGGTTTATTTCTTCAGTTGGGAGCAACGGTTGAAGAAGGGCCAGATTACTGTGTCATCACCCCGCCAGAGAAATTAAAGGTTACGGCAATAGATACATACGATGATCATAGAATGGCCATGGCATTCTCTCTTGCTGCCTGTGCAGATGTTCCAGTCACCATCAAGGATCCCGGTTGCACTCGCAAAACTTTTCCTGACTATTTTGAAGTCCTCCAGAGGTTTGCAAAGCATTGAAACCACTCATTTACTCTTGAAAGGAAAAAATGAAGAGAAAATTATTAATTAAGAGAGTATGTATCCGGTATAACATGCAAAATACGTTGTCTGCCAGCAGTAGTAGAAGTGAGATTAAATATCCGTATCTTTATGATTTGCCTTGTAAGATTGTCCGCGCTTTTGCGTATGTATTGTAGGGCTTGTAGATTTTTAGGATAATTTTCGCAATAAACGAGATTGAAGCAGCCCCATATGAAAATGTGGGCCAATTAAGTTTCATTTGGATCAATAAAATCAACCTCTATGGAACCGAGGATGAACAGTAGCATATTGGAATTTCCAGGATCTATACAGCTCGTTGGTTTGTTTTGATGAATATGAAATTACTTCCTTTTTTTGTTCTGTCTAGTTGTTCATAGCTGTAAAAAGTATTGGGAGTTCAGAGTACAGCTTTGCACATTAAGTAGCAAAGGTATGGGGACAGGATGGCAGCTAGGTTGAAGAAAAGAACCAAGGTCATGTTTCCCTCACTTTTTGTAATCTCATTGTCACATGGTGAAGTTCTCAAAATTTATTTCTTGGTCTTTTTTTTTTTTTTTTTTTAGAAAAATGGTTTTTTTGTTACTCTCTTGGTATTATATTGATTTCTTGTTAGATTACGGTCTTAGTATTTCCAGTGTTTCAAATTACGAAAAGGAAAAAATTACTTCTTCAGGAACATCTGGTAAAAGTGCAGGAAGAAATTAGTTTCCATGGATCCCTTTTTTAACTTCTGTTGAAATTCATCTATTTATGACTCTTTGAAAATTAATCCAAAAGTACTACAAAAAGGAGCAAAAAATTTTCTTTGAATTTGAATCTTCTTCATTTCACCGAACATTGAAAAAATTAAATAAATAAATAAAAACTTCTCTCATTTGTAAGTCACCGCGCAAACTAACTCGTGCTTGTGAATTGTGATTCTTCAACTATGGCAAAATTCTAACAAGTACACATTCACATGGTGATGGTCTAGCAAGAATTGGAAAGGATACCAATTTAATGTAGTGTTGGAAGGGAAATTTCTTTCTGCCTTCTTTACAAGTTGTTCTCTATTAATGCACAATTTATGTGATTCCCCTCTGTCTCTGTCATTCTCACATGACCAAATGGCCCTGCTCTTGGCTCTTGCATTAACTCACCTCTCTCTTTTTCTTTTTCCTTTTTTCATTTTATCATCAGAAACTTTTCACGTCCTGAAAGTATTCTCCGTCGGACTTCTTCCGACTCTTACGATCGATTAACCCATGCAAAAGGAGTAACTATGACCCGCATTAATCAATTCTATTTCCTCCAATATTTGAGAGACTTCCGAAAGTAAATTGACTTTGCTAACATGTGCATTTAGAAGATCTAATTTTAGCATCCCCTTCATCTAACCCCCTCTTATCTATGCATCTATTTCATAGCTTTGGCTAATCTAGTTCCTTATGGCTTACGGCATATCTAATTCATCACATTCCACTGAAATTGTTTTGTTATCCTAGTAAAATCATCTAACCACCATATCATAGATCTTTGATATTTTTTTTATTTTTTTTATTTTTTACGGTTAAACCTCCTAAATGCCATTTTAAACCCCTTTTTTTTTTTTACCAAAAACAAAGAAATTTTGGTTCGAAATAATTGACGGGCCAAGTGCCTTAACATCGAGCAAGGTCAGATCGTAATAATTAGGGACAACTCTCTCTCAAGCACTCCTTCCTAACACCTACCAAAGTATTTATTGCCATCAAGTTTTTTTTTCATTCGTCATTCCTAATCTATTAAATGAGACATTCAAGAGCTCTACCGCATGAGCTATCCACCACTTACTATTTGCCACCATGTAAATTAACCTATTACATTCGCGTTTAACATGAGAAAAAAAATTAGGGCTATCCTATTAAATTCACCTAGCAGCCAATTTTTCACCTTTTCATCGTGTGTTTAGAGTGTAGACATTAGGACAATAATGCCCTCTGCTCCTTTCCAATATGAAGCATTTAATCAGCCAATAATTTAAATAGCAGTAGTTGATTTGAGGTTAAGGATTTAAGGTTCTGGTGGTGTGAAAGTTAAAAACCCCTCATAATTAGGAGAAAATTTTATGTTCCGGACGGGTATCGCCACATGGTACCCAATGCCGCATCCGAGCCGTCCAAAAATATTTTGGACGACCCAGATTTAATGGTGGCATTTCTGTAAACTTTGGGGCAAATTTACTCCAACAAATCTAAGCCGTCCAAAATATGTTTGGACAGCTCGGATACACCGACGAGTACCATATGGCGATACCGAGCACACAAAATTTTCTCCATAATTAGCCTCAAAATCTCCTCCACTCCATCTCCAACAAACAGGCTAAATAAAGAGGCATGAAAATGGAGGCCTAGATTTCAAGAACTCCCTAAACCAATCAAATTAAAAACCGAATGGATAGGTTGCCTCTGCTTATCATTTTATCCATTCGTTCAAAAAAAGAGAAAAAAAAACTTCGATTTTCTCAAGATAATGACGAGAAAATCCTTTAATATATCAATAATCTATGGGATTAACTCCAATCATTGATTACAGTTGTTGACTCTTCTTGATTTCTATTATCCCATTTCAAATCCTCCAAATCTTTGCTCCCTCTCTCTCCAATAACCCACTTTCCTAATCAGTCTTTTTCTATTGTAGAAGTAGAACCAAGAAACAAGAAACAAATATTCCACCCAAAAAAAAAAATACTAAAAAAAGTCTGAACATCACCATCACCACCGACACCAAAACATCCCTTTGCCTGTCTTTCTTTCCCTTATATTTCAAGACTAACAACAAATTTGACTATATATTCCCAACCCCAAGATTATCCTCCACATTACAAGAAACCCCACATCAAAATCAGACCCAAATCCAGATTCTCCACCACATTTCAAGAAAATCAGTTCATTATCAAGATTTTATACCTCATTTCAAGAAACCCACAAGAAATTCAGTTCCAGAGCAAGATTCTCAAGAAACCCACAAGAAAAGCAAACCCAAAAGAAGCAAAAAGAGAGAGAATTTCAGGTTTTGATCAAAACCCACCAGCAAGAAGGAAAAAAAAAAAGATATCACAAATGAAGCAAATGTCCCACATTGATCACAACATCCCATCAACACCCGGGAAATTCAAGATGGAGAAATCCTCATACATTCACAGAATCAGGTGGCACTATTCTTCTCTAGCCAAGCTCACATTCTGGTCCTTTGTCTTGTTCTTAGGCTTGATTCTAGTCTTCTTCTTCAAATCCCCTTCCTCCTCATCATCATCTCCTCTCCACTCAGATCTCTCCCGCAGGTCCCTCCGTACCTATTCCTGGGGCGGCCAGGCCTGGGAAAAACGGGTCCGGTCCTCCGCCAAAACCCGGTCCCGAAACGGGTTATGCGTCCTTGTTACCGGCGCAGCCGGTTTTGTAGGGACCCACGTCTCCTCGGCCCTCAAACGCCGAGGAGACGGTGTTTTGGGTCTTGACAATTTTAATGATTACTATGACCCGTCGCTCAAGCGGGCTCGTCAGGCCCTGCTTGAGCGGTCAGGGGTTTTCATAGTGGAGGGAGATATTAATGATATTGCCCTTTTGAAGAAGCTTTTTGAAGTGGTGGCATTTACCCATGTGATGCATTTGGCAGCTCAAGCTGGTGTGAGGTATGCCATGGAAAACCCTAGCTCTTATGTGCATAGTAACATTGCTGGACTTGTTAGTATTCTTGAAGTGTGTAAATCTGCTAGCCCACAACCTGCAATTGTGTGGGCATCATCTAGTTCTGTGTATGGATTAAATACTAAAGTACCCTTTTCGGAAAAAGACCGAACCGACCAACCGGCTAGTCTTTATGCTGCAACTAAGAAGG
Organism: Gaultheria prostrata; assembly: GCA_036023075.1. Taxonomy (NCBI): domain Eukaryota; kingdom Viridiplantae; phylum Streptophyta; class Magnoliopsida; order Ericales; family Ericaceae; genus Gaultheria; species Gaultheria prostrata. The sequence goes on along the minus strand of JAXBDA010000688.1, from coordinate 7,236 downwards.
CTGGTGAAGAAATAGCACATACTTATAACCATATATATGGACTTTCCCTTACTGGGTTAAGATTCTTTACTGTTTATGGCCCTTGGGGGAGACCAGATATGGCATATTTCTTTTTCACTAGGGATATATTGAAGGGGAAGTCGATACCTATCTTTGAAGCGGCTAATCATGGCACGGTTGCCCGGGATTTTACCTACATTGATGATATTGTGAAGGGTTGTTTGGCAGCATTGGATACCGCTGAGAAGAGTACTGGCAGTGGGGGGAAGAAGAAGGGGCCTGCTCAATTGAGGGTTTTTAATTTGGGGAATACTTCACCGGTGCCAGTTTCTGATCTTGTGAGTATTTTGGAGAGGCTTTTGAAAGTGAAGGCGAAAAGATTGGTTACGAAGTTGCCACGGAACGGGGACGTGCAATTTACGCATGCGAATATAAGTTCGGCTCATAGGGAGCTTGGGTATGAGCCCACGACAGATCTGCAGACGGGTTTGAAGAAGTTTGTTCGGTGGTATCTCAGTTACTATGATTCTGGAAAGAAAAGTGCTCAGTGATGTACATCCATTCAAGTGTGTGGTGGTATGTTTCCAATTCTTGTTCATTTTGATTCGTATCAAATTTTTTGATCCTATCTTTGTTCTTTGCCGATGTATCTGTAATGGTGCCATCCGAGGGTATATTCTTCCTTTCACGATGAAGAGGTTTTTGTGGTTGGTGGACAATATATTTGGGCATTCTGAGCTGTATTAAAGAAATCCGGGGCAATCTTTAAAGTTTACGAATATATTTGTAATTGTAGTAGTCTTATCATAGTAGAATTCATGACCAATAGCGCATTTGCTGATTGGGGACTTGTAGCATTTCTTTGGAGTTCCAATAAAATAGCAAACGGCAGTTTTTACATTTTCTGGCCCCTTTCTATGTCATCGATCTACTGCATTGCCCAACTACGTGGATGATAAATTAATTGATTCCTTACGAAGCTGCAAAGTTCTACAAATTTAATCCTTGTAGTCTTGGCTATTTCGTTGTTCTCGCTCACACTGCAGTGCTGTGGTACTGTATTTTGTTTCATGTATAGAGAATACACGGTTGGTGCTTTGATTTTCATCATGTTATTGATGTTCTCCACCAGTTATCAGATCTTTGCTAATACGAAAACATTTCCACTTCCCTCTTCTGGTTTGGTTTCTTGAGTGATTTTTTCTATATTTGTGAGTGAGTCAACGGAGCAACTGTGTTCAGGTTGAGGAACCTGCTTCTTTTCGTTTAAAGATTATCGGTTCCCTACTGCTAAGTAGAGATTGTCTACAGATTGCAATTAGCAGTTGTTGAATGTAGATGTTTGTCACACTGGGCATCCTTTTTGCTTTCACTACCCACCAGCTGTCTCAACTTCTTTGACCATGGGTCGTTGCTTATATTAAAAGGTAGATTTGGTTAAATAGACCATGTATCAAACTCTATACTATATTGCAGTTCGGTAAGGGAGCATATCAGTTTCAATGGTTAAGAGTACTCTTTCAACGCTCCGTTGTCATTTTAGGTATGATACTACGACTGTTGACGAGTGAGCTAAGTTCTTATCAATTATCATAGTAACTGCAATATGAAGTGTGGCGAATTATCTTCTGGGAGCACATCTGTGATTGTTGACGAGTGAGCTAAGTTCTTATCAATTATCATAGTAACTGCAATATGAAGTGTGGCGAATTATCTTCTGGGAGCACATCTGTGATTCATGTTTCTTGATGCAGATTTTGAGGTATGGTATGTTCACTGGCAAATAAGGACTTAACTTTAAGGCTCCAGAAAACGTTCCAAGTCCGTATTTGCAAGTGAACATACCATAACTCAAAATCTGCATCAAGAAACAAAGGGAGAAGGGGAGAGAGATGGTCGTTAACCCTTTGTGCTGATCGATGAGGAGAGGACTGAGTTGGAGTCGGGGTTCAAAAGCATGTGACGAAGACGATCACAAGCGTACTCCCCGGGGACTTCTGGAAATTGTTTTCTGGTTCTTTTTTTTTTGGAAATCATTTTCACCTTGAAACCATTTATTATCCGTTGACCAGGGAAAACAGTTTCAGTTGACTTATATTTTCCGTTTTATCAAACACCGGAAAATGGAAACAAGCGGAGCCTAAATTGTTGATGAATCTGAAGCTTTTCCATCAACCTATTTATTGTAGTTTCTATCAAATGTATGGGTCTGTGGTGGGTGATAGAATCTAATTTAAATTTGTCATGATAAGGATTTATGCTACGGGTTACGAACTTGCATTATGTACAGTTGATTTGTAGAGTATATTGCAGTTGAATTATACAGTAACATGAAATCTTAAAATTGTTGAATGTTACAAAGCTGGTCAGATACTGGCTTTTCTTTTTGTGGCACCCAGCTTATGAACTTCTCTTGTTTCATCTAATAAGGAAAGTTTGCAACTTCCTTTGCATAATTGATTGTATTCTTGCAGTGACTCAGAAGTTTAAAAATGAAGTACTATCGGTTAGTACAAGTTTGAATTTTGGTTAATGAACTTGTCTCGGAATACAAATCTCAGGAAAGAAGCCTGTACGTGTACAAGTGGCGAGCGAGGCTTCTTTTATGGCCATGTTTGTTGTAGCTAAATCTGAAAACTTGATGACAATAAAAAAAATGCTCAAAAAGTTGCAGCGTATTTTGAAAACCTATAAGCTACTCTTATAAGCACCAAGAATCACGCGTTACTTTCGAGTTCAACGCTCTAATTGTTATGTTATGCATTGAGATACGAGTAGGATTTTCATTTCGAGGACGAAACTTGGGGGGAGATGTGAAAATATTGTCCTCAAATCTTATTTTCTTGTTTTAGGTGGCTGGCTTAGTGAGTTGAGGCTCTCACCAACTTGACTTGGCAACCCCACTCTAGTAAAGGGTGTGTAAGATGGCACTAGAACCAATTCAAATAGGGACCAAAGGTAGTTGTTAAGTACCTAAGTGTGCAATTTTCACAAGTAAGTTTATGAGTTAAAGCATCATTTTCCTATAGTTAATCTTGGCTAATAAAATGGCAAAATCGGGGATGGAACCAGGATTCTCACTCGGACATAATCCCACAGACATCTGACGTTTGACAACTCTGAATCCATCGATAACATTCAGTGGAAGTAATGCCAAATAGTACATAAAAGGGGATGAGCAAAAACGATGTTGAAAAGGTTATCAAAGAATAAAATGATACTATTAGGGTGCCACTAAACCTTATAGTAAGTAATGGCCTCACAGGCTCAGGCTGCTACGAGTACAACGAACACTGAAATACTGGCTAGTTAAGCGTTGACATAGATTGACTAGTTTCATCCACGGAATTTACAGAACTTGAAGCAGACCCTGAGCAATAAACTGTACAAAACTGAATTCAAAAATCATACTTTGTTCTCCCACTCTTTAAGATGAGGCATAACGTATCCGAAATGTCAGAGGAAGACGAATTCAAGAAGTTCCAAGACTCGAGCATGAGACGTTTCCTTGACCCCTTGAAATGAACAACCTGCAAACCCAATTGAAAGCCAGAGCTATGGGACTAAAGCGGCAGTCAATTAACAAAAAAGGAAGACTAAAGCGGCGGATTTCTGATCCTTTTAAAAGGGTTTATTTGTACTGGGGGTTCGAATCCCTCTCTTTCTGTTTGTTTATATGACTTGATATTTTAGTTATCCTTCGAATTTTGCCAATCCCACTTCTGTTCTCATAGTTAAACGTGAAAATTAGATAACGCCATTAAAATTTTGAAAATTCAAGCAAGGAAAACGAAAAAAAAAAACTAAAAGCTCACCGAGGACTTGGATTGTGGAGGGATTTGAAAAGGGATGAAAAGGGTTATTCGAGTACATCCAACTTATTTCCTATGTTTTCCTCTCGTCATTCTCCGTTATTAATCCCTCCACAACTTTAATATCCAAAACCACTTGTACAAAGTCATAAGACCTCCGAAATTTGTAGTGACAAAAATTCAATTTAGTAACTAGAGGGTACCTTCACATCCAAGGGCATCCCGTGAAATTGACCTGCACCTTCTGGTGGTGTCCAGTTGTAAATAGCACACGGTAAAAAAAGTACTGAAGCACCCCCAATCTCCTCGAGAAACGCTTGTGGTTTAGTAAACCTTTTTGCATCAAAGGAAGGATGCGATTTTACAACCCAGGCAAGTGCCAGTTGGTCACCAAGCATTCGAGAAGCCTTCATGTACTTGGAGCTGTATACTTTCAAAACTTCTTGTAAGAAAACCTTCCCCCTGCATCCATATGCACACCACAACAGCTTCAGAAAGAAATCAACATTTTGTACCACAATAGCTTCAGAGCCAGTTGTTGGGACATATTTAATGCTGAGACGGGTACATCCAACGGTCTGATGCTCGATTGGATGTCCTGATGATATAGTTGGCCGGTAGGCTCAGAAACAAGCTTCCATTCAACCCCAGCTAATGGAACCATAACAATCTAAAACTTCTCTCCTTTTATGTTTTTTATCCACAAAAACAGCAAACAGACAAAAGGCGAAACGAATTCCCGATTCATGTACCTTCTAATTCCTTCAGGGGTGCCCCTTACGGCTATAAATCCTGAGTTTAGAGGTTGATCTTTATTGTTCCGGAAAGTGAGAGCCAGATGAAAATTTGGGTAGATAATAAAAATCTGTCCTAGGTCATCAACTACTGCCACATCTGAATCAGTAAATATATAATGACTACTATGACCCTGCTGCCGAGAATGCTCTTCAAGCCTTGTTTCCAGAAAGGCCTGCCACAGAGAGACTCAAGTTTCATAAATAAAATAAGCACACTACTGCAAAAAGAGAAAAGAAGAAAGTTGGGAGGGGGACATATACAGTTTGCAAGTGTAAGCATCTACAAACTACATTTTGGATTCTTCCAACTGCTAGGTTTGTGTGATTACGTAGCACTCTAACACTCTTAAACACCTAAAAAACTAAAACGTAGCTCATCATTTAAAGCAGTAAAATATTCAAGAGTTCTCAAGTTTAAGGTAGTCAGAAAAAGAGTCAAAATAGGAAAATTTAAAAGGAGATCTTCAAATACAAGCGCAATGCCGATGCAGTTTTCCAATTTATATGAACGAAAGCTGCTGCACAAAGGTGCAAGTAAAATGGATAGAAATGAATAAATACCAAATATTTTCTTACAATGTAAGACCTGATTCTTTGAAGCATCAACTTTTCTCGCGAATATTCACCTTGAATTGGATATACAGTGACCCTACTTCTGTGCACTGGAAGCTTAGTTGCTGGGTCTGTAAGAATTACAATGTTGCTTTGGGTCATCGTCATCTGTCAAAGTAGTGCGTCAAGCACAACAACATAATATGACACCTCATTATGACCTTTGTTAAAAATGTTTGACAAAAAAATGTTTAACCCATGCATTGACAGCTTTTCTTTAAACACCTCATCACGAATTACCTGGATGAAGTTAATAAAGACATCCAAAATGGCCATTGATCTCTCCAGTTTATTATATGAAATGTTTCCAACAGTAACCATGTCTCTTAATTCCACATTGATTGTCCTATCAATTGAAGTATTGTAAGTGGCGAAAACCGTGACAAAGGCAACATTCTCTCTAAAACTGAAAGTGCCAGCAGAAGCTGAAAAATGGGTCTTGTTAAGAGCTTTGCTACCTGCAACAGATTCGAAACAAAAGACGTGCAAAAGATCACAGATATGCATGATGGAGTTGAATGATAGTAGCAAGGGAGACAGATGCAATATTTGAGTGTGAATAAACGTCGGCCAGCATCCGGAAACAAGGTACAACAGCAGAGCACTAATGTATTACTCCTATTCATTTAGAATCTACAGTTCATTTGTCAGAAAGCATCTAGTCAAATGTAGAACCTAGTTGCTATATCTAGTGCACATTACGGTAAAACAGCCTAAAAATATCAAAGATTGGCTTGTAGGGACATCTACTGCATGCGAAAATTAATACACTGCTTCAAGATTAAGTTATTCCAGGAAAGAATGGAAAGTCTTGCTGGACTTAATCAAAATCATTCTTCCGAAAGGAGATCGCTAAAACCTTGGCATTGCAGACGGTCATGCAAACCTTCACCAGCAGCTGGCCCAGGAACAAGATGATCAAACTTCTTATTCTTTTTGGGCAGCCCTTCCTCTTTTGAAGTTTGGTGCAATTCTAAAACTGAGAAATACAGAACATATTTTCTGTTAGCCGTTAGGACTTAGCTAATAAAAAAAAAATGAGAGAGTTTTCATGTTATTAGATCAAGAAGGGAACAATCACCAGAAAAAATGTGGGGAAGGAAGAAAATGATTGGAAGGCATAAAAGGAATCGGCGCCATCCACTGCATACTCTCATTTATATAGTCTCTCGGGTACGACCGGCCAATTAGCGGCACTTGCAGAGACAAAATTACAAAACTAAAGCCAAAATGCAATGCATCAACTTATTCTTCGCTGAAGTACCAAAGTGTTGTCCTATATCTTGGCTGCAGAAGGGGAAACAGGCATTATGCATGTCACAATTCAAGCATGAAATCAGCTATAGACAAACAAAATTACCACAAAAACTATGCCACGCGAACAAATAAATAGATATGGACTGCGTTAAATGGGCCATTAAGATAGCGCCTTGGACTATGTTAACTCAATCTCACCAAAGGAATAGAACTTTCCTTAATTTTTTCGGCTGTAAATTACGTAAATTTGGATCCAGCACAGATAGAATATCAATATAATATAGCAAATGTTAACTAATAATTCTGTTTTTTTTTTTTTTTTTTGGTCAGACGGAAGGAGAATACAAGAAAGAAAAACTACGAAGCAAAATCACCATTCACCAGTCACTGAGAAGTTGCTGGAAAATCGAAATGTGTCTTCCCCGAGGAAACCCAGATCACAATTTCAATTATCTATGCATCAAACTAAAAGAAATTTAAGAAATCTTAATTGAAAACCACAAAAGAACAGTTTTCCCTTCTTCTTTATTCAATAACTTTTCCCAAATTTTCCCAATAATCGAACTCTGAGAGAGAGCGAGCGAGCATACCCGGCCTTGTTCGTTGCTGGTTGAGCAGATCAGTTCCAGATTGCGGAGTTTCGGAACTGCCATTGTGTTTTGCTTTCTGAAAAAACCAATTGACGGTGGATTTTGCATTTCTTTTAGGACTAGTACTGTTTTATTATGTGAAAAATGAAAATTGATCCCCCACCCCCC
>JAXBDA010000687.1:0-74779 GCA_036023075.1 Gaultheria prostrata | reverse complement strand
TTGTTAGATTCGTCTCGTCGAGAGGAACCAATAAACCACAAAAAATTGATGCAAAACTAATAAATGCAATTTTTTTTTGAATAAAGACAAAATGAATAAACCAAAAAACTAGTTTTTGGTTTATTTGCAATATAAGTAAAATTCTCAAACATTCTAATTAAATTTCTCAAAAAAGAAAAAAACCATTTGGTTTATTTATGCAACTGCACCCAATTAAAGAATTTGTCAGAAATACCTCCGTCATTCCCAACGAACTCTCTCTCTCTCTCTCTCTCTCTCTCTCGCCTCCCACAGTCGACAGGGCAACAGACCAATTGTAGAAACTTCAAACCGTTCGCCATCAAATTAGTACCCGACGGCGCCACTGTAATTTGACCTCTTCTTTCCCGCTTTTCGTACTCAATATTTTATCTTTTCTTTCATTTATATCTACTGCAGTAGATACAGATAGGAGTATATTAATACTCCGTACGTGTAAATACAGAGTCGTAGAAAACCCATCATCGAAGCAAAAGCCGCCACACTATCTGCTTTTTAAAAGATGCTCAAAAAGCGAATGCTCGATCTGATGAACTTTTTCACTGGTCCTACGATTCTCAAATCAGCGATCAAACCCTAGAAAAGTCGTATATGAGAGTGTTTATCGATATACTTGCTAGTTCAGTTAGCACTGGAATCTATTGTTCTTGGAGTTTGATTTTCAAGCCCCTCTTGAATCGTTCATCAACGGTACTGTTGTCCATTTATTTCTTCTTCGTTTTTCATTTTTCTTTTTTGAATTTGTTTGTTTTAAGACTTTTCAAGGAGAAGTGTATTGGTTTATTTGCGAATGGAGTTTCGCGGCTGTAAACTGCGACTATTGCATTGGGATTCGCATGAAATTTTGCTTCTGATGACGGAATTAATCTTTGATTGTTTGCATTTTGGGTTTTAAATTTATTCTGTGTGAGATTGATTGCCTTTGTGATTTGTGATAGACTTTAATAAGGAGCATAAATAGTGGTGCTTGCTGTGGATAATTGTGATGACTCACTTGTAGTAGGGCATCGATTCTTGGTTCTTCCACATTGTTGTTAAATGGCAACGGCGATAATTGGATTGCTATATCAGCGCTTTCTAATCTTTTGGCCAATGTAATATTAAAACAAAAGAAGAGCTTGGAGTAATTTTAGTTCAACGGAAATTCTAGTGAAGAACTAGTGCATCTATCAAGAGAGCCTATCGGTTTAGGCTCATTGATGTATCGAAGAGATGTTTGGAGCAGGCAAAAAACAAATTTCGCGATGGAAAATATATAGTGGACATTCCCAACCATTATGAGGGATCTTAAACCAATTTAGAATATTACTAATGCAACTAACTGAGAATCTGTTTCATTTCATATAGATGTTAGCTAAAGAAAGCATCGTAAATCATGCATCCCCCATCCATTCAACGGAAATGGGTTTAACACCTTTTCTTTATGGATCATGATTCCTAGTTGCAGTATACAGTCCATTAATACTTGTCATCCGTATAGTTGCTCGTTGCGGCAAGGATTTGAGTGCTTTTGGAGTTTTGTTTGAGCCTTGTTGTGTAACTTGTTTTTCGTTGGTAATAAATACTCGTCAAATAAGGAGATTAAACATGAAAAAGAAAAGTGTACAATACAATTTTTTAAGATTTAGAAGTTAAAAAGCTTACAAAACAATTAAAGGAAATACAATGCATGTTTAGTTAGTCATAGACTCATGATCATTTGAGCTCCTCAACTATTAGATTCCTTATTTATGCCTGATTTTGAAATCATCCAGTGATAGCATCTGCCTTGATGATAAAGAAAAAAGAAATCCAACGATTCAAAACTATCCAAGTTATTCAGTTGATTGTAAGAAGAAGAAATCTCATTATCACGCCATTAAATTGAATGAGTTGATCTCATTTGTACCTAAATAAAGAAAAAAGATAATGAGTTGATCTCATTATCACACGTGCTTGTCCCGTACCAGCATCATAGTCGTGCCATGTCTGTGTCCTACTCCTGCATGTGGTATCCTTAATGTCCGCGTGTTACATTGTAATGCTATAGAAGTTTTTTTACCGGGTTGAATCGATTTTGGTGCTTTCAAGGCTAGTGTAACAGAAATTTACAGTAGTTCTTGTACTTGGTAGCATGATTCCAGCTGCACGTTTGGATTTCTTGTTTTTATCAACGCAGCTAAACTTGGCAGGTTAATCAACTCATGAATTCTCGTTATAGAATTTTTTAGCAACACAGCCATTGCTCTCAAAACTGATCGAGTAGCTTTACATTCTCTTTTTGTTTTGTCTTGGATGCATTCTAACCATTGACATGTCTTCTTCATGATTCCTCTTAATTTTCGGGTCGTGATTGCTATTCCCCAGGGTTCATGAGGGTTTGGATTGTAGATCATCCCAAGATTTGTTTCCCCTTACAATCTATATCCCAGATCCAGTTGGGTACGTAGGGTTTCACTGCTTCCTCCTTGCTTCTATCTCTCATAGTTCATCTATCTCTAATTCATCTACCCGTTTGGGGAACTTCCAGTGCCAGAGTCAAGAGTAGCGATCCCGCTGATCCTGACCTTCTTGAGACTGAGTTGTTCTTGAATAGCTTCTTTCAAAAGGGCTTGTGCTTCGCCGGGCGAGCTCGAGGTTTCAATCTCTTCAAGGTAGTACCCTCATTGATTTCGGCTTTATTGATTATCCAATTGAATTTGTTTTGTGGAAACCCATTTGTAGCTAACATTTGCTCCGGCATTTCTGTGGATGGCTATTCTTATACCTCAATTGTTGAATGTTCAATTGCATCAGCTAGCTTCAGTGATATTAAGTGCTGAAAAATGAGTTCCTATAGCCCTTTAGAGCACACCCTCAGGGAGATTCTTCGTGTGATCTCACCCTTGCCAGAGGACAGGCCGCCACGATATCAAATCCTTGGCGAGCTACGAGCTGTTGTTCAATCTGTGGAAAGTCTTAGAGGTACTTAATGCTGAATGATCTTGGCCTTTGATTCTTATACTCCAATCGTGTGTACGAAAGCCGAAATGCACATCGTCTTGTGTAATCTTTCATACCGACGGGACATGCAATGGAAATTCAGAACGTTTCGGATACTCAATAGGAGCAAAACTGTTCCCTTCTGTTTTAAAATATTCGAGTCAGAGAATGATCGACATTGTTATTATGGAATAATCAGACCATAAAAAATCTAAGTACTTTAATTGAACACACAAGCATCAATGAAATGGTCTAAACGAAAGCATATGTTTCTTACTGCTTGGTTTTATTAAAATGATTTGTGACTCTATTTCTACTTTGGTTTGTATGAGTAATAGAAGACTTAGTGTTCTTTGTACGCTTCACTTCAGCTGACACTGCATTGTTCTCTATTTGGTGCTTATGTTGTCAAGGAAATATTTTGGTCCCAACTTGCAATGTTATATCACAGATGAATTTTCTGCTGGATTCTAATATATTACGAAGTGACGTGATAAACACTGAAAGTTGCATTCACTATATACCTAATGTTCGTAGACTTGTTATTGGAATTGGAGCACTAAACGCCTCCTCAAGTACCAAAAGAGCCAAGCATTAGTTGTGGAGCAAGCATTAGTTGGACCAATATTTGACAGAATTGCCACTACCTTTTTAAGAAAATAATTCTTGAGGAGAGCAGTTTATATTCCATGTAAGATATTTACAGAAAACCTTTTCGACGGGAAATTGACAAAGAAAACTTCTTTGTTGTTTTGGTAGAGTACTATATGTTTCTTTCTCATGAAACGAGCTGTTTTTTTTTTTTTTTGATCTAGTCATCCGATGTCATGGTACTTTTGTTATGTTTGGTATGGAGTGCATGTAACCTCATCAACAATCTTTTCTGATGAATTAACCTTGTTTAAATCTCGAATTGATGAGTTTGTCGATAAATCAAGCATTTATACCGAAAAAGCCTATCGCACACCCTTGAGCCTTTCATTGTATAACTTTGAACTTCGGAAGATAGGTACATGATCTATTTAGGCTTGGTGGGAAACGCTGTCATCCAACGATTGGCTAGTATGTCCAATACATCTCAACCATTTCATTTCCACTTTGGAGGTCCCAGGCAAATCTTTGCTGTAACGGATGTCTTTCCGTTTAGCTTTCTGCATCATGTAATCTATAGGCTAACCCGAATGTTTAGGCTTTCCTTTGCTTTGGACCACACAAAACAACCACAACACCCGAAGTTGGAGATGGCAACTGAACTTTGCATAATTGGAGATGCTGTCAAAAAGCCAGATGAAACAAAGCTAAAATTGCAAATCTCCACTTGCTTGGAGATACTTTCAAAGGCAGGGTAGTAACTAGTAACATCAACTCGGAGAATTGTTTCTGTAGGGGATAAGACAGTGGGAGGCAAAAGTACCTCTTCTAGCTTTTTAGCAGTTTACATTTCCATAGTTCCACCATGGATTAATCCTTCCGAGCTTGTTGCATGGACTCAGCATGCTACTATGGGATTCAAACTCATGGGAGATACTAGAAGAAGAGGAATGCTGCAGAAACATTAGTTTTGGCACCTAGAAGACCCTAAAAGATCACTTTTGCATTTCTTTTGGGTTTTTAAATCCTAATGAAATAAAAATAAGTATCTTACCTTTGCAATAATAATTTATTAGTGGACCCTTCTTTAAACTTTTGGAATGACTTCTGCAATGATGTCATAACTTTACGATCCAAAATACGTATCCTGTGATTCGATATGTTTATTGGTAAGATCAATACATACATTTAAAGGTGTCTCATATTCTCATGTTTAAATAAATCTTTTGATATGCATACGATATGTATCCTACGATTCGGTTTGTTTGGAGAAAAACTGATACGTGTGTCTAAACGTATCTTATGTTTACATAAATATGTTTGCACAATCCATGATGCGATACAGAGTACTTTTTCTTATTAGAACATGTTGTATAGTGGTAGAGCAGAACTTTTTTATCATTAAAGTTATAATTCACTATATGCAATAGATTTCGTACTTTATATCGGGTAAAACTATTCTTTAGCTTATACTTGCCAATGTTTCTTACGATACTCACTATGAATACAGGTATGATATACAAAAAAAGCTATGTGTGGTACATAACCCATTTTGACAATCTTGATTCTAGGGTCATATGCCCTATTAACATACCACTGTGTTCTTTCTTCTGCTTGTAGTGCAGCTTCTATTTGTTTTATCTTGGTATAAAAATATATATTTCATTGAACTTTAAGGTGCAACTGTGGAGCCATATGGATCATTTGTCTCTAATCTCTTCACTCGGAGGGGAGATCTGGATATATCAATAGAGTTGGCCAATGGTTCATATATTCCAACTGCTGGAAAAAAGTACAAGCTGACTTTACTAAAAGATCTACTACAAGCTTTAAGGAAGAGAGGTAATTTGCTGTAGCACTTTTGGTTTATTACTCTTTTGCAAGTTACAAAACCTCGATAGACATTCAATAATTTAGTGCATTCTACTTAATAATCGTATGGTGATCTTTATTTAGCTAGTCTTCATTCTTGCTTCGGGTTTTCGTTACTCTATAAGAATCTGAATCAAACTTTTGAAGGTGAAATGTTGATAAGAATGATGAGTTGTTCTTGATTCCCAAAAAGAAGCATGAAATGATATAATGTAAAAGAGCATCCCTTAGTAAATTGGTTGGACGGCGGAGCACTAGAATCAAAAGTGAAGAAAACAGGGAGTACATCACTGAAAAAGAAACTAATAGAAAAGGCACATCACAGACCACTTAGGAGTATTAGAATGTAGTGAATCAAGTTTGAAAAAAGTTTGGAATTCTGGTCCAGGCGCTAGTGTAAGGATTCTCACTTACAATTGGAAGATCTTTGAATTAAGGTGTAATAGTCCATAAACTGTAAGAATACCACCACCAACTTTTGTGTTCTGTATAATTTAGGTCTCCTCTTGAGCGCTTGACCCTGGATGTATGCCTGCGTGATCGACTAACACTTGTGGTAGTTTATAACTTTTTTCTGCTTGATTTGGCTGTAAACTTCATTTTATGACAATGCTACGAAATTTGTGTGGGGATCGGAGCTTCCGCTGCTTCATCATATGCCCGTGCTGGCTCATATTGGGTGTGGATAGGGTTTCAGGTTCATTAGGATTCTTATTGGTTGGAACTACATGACCTAGAGCTAACCTGACAAGACAAATTGGTGAGCCTGAATCCCTCCCTACGAAGGTTGGACAAAATCAAGAATATATCTATGTCACAAAAGTCGTATACTTGTGGTAGTCAAGGTATGACCAAGCCAGATTGAAGATTGGGCCACCATTACCAACTGAGCTTGAACCTTAAGAGTGTTGTTTATAATCAAACATGGCCCTGGCAGTAACACAACCAGAGTAGTCTTATTCTGATCTATTAAATTAATAATCAGTATCTCTTGGATTCTCAATCTATGTTTGCAGTATTTGCCACCTCAGAGGTGCCAAATATATCTACCGTTTTGTACCCACCTGAAATAGTACTTTCTTTAACTCAAGTGAAGTTTGCTTGATGCCACTTTTCCAGTGCTAAGCATGGTTTTGAAATTAAACCTTGGTTTTTAGGTTCTTTGATACAATTACTTTAAACTTCAGTTTTTACCTTAGTTTTGACATTAAATTATTGTCTCACTGCTAGTCACTTAACTAATTTTTGCATTTGGTCTGATTACATATTGTGTGGCTCCAAATAATGAATTTTTCCGTCCATACCACTATCCTATTTTTTCTAGATCCTGCCATATTGACACATCCATATATTACCCATCTACGTGCTTCATAAAGTCCTTTGAAACATGTACATTACTTCTTTCCACCTTGTTCGAGGTGTTAATCTGGACTATAAATCTGTGGCATTCTATAACAAATATTAGCTGGACGTATAAATCTGTTGCATTCTAGTACTGGCTGAATTTGACTCTTTACACGGGTTGTATCTTCTTTGATGCTCTTCTGTGAAGAGTTTCTCTCATCATATAAAAAACCAATTTAATGAATTTGTGTTCCATAATACATCTTCTGTGATTTATATGCTAAAACTTCAATTTATTGTTCTTCGATTGAAGTGCTTTTATTCAACAATAACATTGATTTGCAGGTGGATGGCGTAAGTTGCAATTTGTCGCCAATGCAAGAGTTCCCATTCTAAAGTTTGAGAGCAACTACTTTAACATCTCTTGTGATGTCTCAATCAACAATCTGAGTGGCCAAATGAAGTCCAAATTATTGTTGAGGATCAATGAGATTGATGGACGGTTCCGCAATATGGTTTTACTGGCATGTTCTTACTGCAAAGCAATTGATGAAGCTGTAGGAAACTATGCAATAATCTAATGTATTGATTCTGGTATGTAGGTCAAAGAATGGGCCAAGGCACATGGTATCAACGACTCAAAGTCAGGAACTTTGAATTCATACTGTCTGAGCTTGCTTATTATCTTCCATTTTCAGGTGATTTTCCTTTAAATTAGTGGTATTTGTTGTTGACTACTTTGTATAACTGTTGCCAATGCACTTCTTATGGCCACAGTTTACTTTAACGAAAAGAGTTAGGAGTCTTCTTTACAAAGAAAAAGAAAAGAAAAAAGAAAGGGTACTTATTAGGGGTCTTCTTTAATGCTTCATCTACTGTTAAGTTCTGATACATGAAGGGGGCTTCTTTTAACTAACTGTACAGCCTTAAAACTTAGTACAAGGAAGAGAGTATAGTGAACTGGCCTATTACATGGGATAGCCTGTTCGAGGTGATCCTAAAGTGTTATTTGTGTCACAGTGATTAGAGTGTGCCCATCTGTGCAGTGTCCTGGAACTACAACAGTTTCCTCTGGCCTAGATTTACTATCTTAATGCATCTTTTGCGTTTCACCCACCTCTTCGTTGTGGTTCTATCCTCTCTCTTTTTTCCACCCTTGCAGACTTGTGTACCGGCACTCTTACCTCCTCTTAAAGAAATCTATCCAGGAAATATGGTTGATGACCTTACAGGTAGTTGTCCTCTCTCTTCCTTTCTTTATGTTTTTGTGGTCTTTCCAATTGGTAAAGATACAGGCGACTTTAGTATTCCTGGGCATTAATAGTTCAATGTTATTTTAGAGGCCGAGTTGCGGACACATGAATAGTAGAAAATTAAGTTTAAGTTGAGAGCAGCAAAGAATGATTTGTTGTCTTTCCTTTTTACATTGGGTTTTACCAAAACCATTGTTTGTGTCTTTAAAGATTTGATAGGGCCCTTCTCTCTGTGTGTGTGTGTGTTTTGGATTTTCTTGAATAAATAGCGTCGTTGGTACTGGTGTCCTTGAGGCTTGACATCCTCGCACTTCAGTTAGAAGTATTCTTCAAGCAGGGATTACTCTGCATAAGTTTGTATAGGTCGGAAAACTAGATATTTTGAGAGAAATGGTATCTGGGAAAAACCTTTTGCTCATTGGTCCATTTTAGTAGGCTTGAGTATCAGGAGATACACAACTGGATTATGATTTGTCCATGCAATTCTGTGGATGTCTTTGCTGACAATTTGAAGAATACACATTGGTGTTGTAGGTCAACTGTCATTCTTGATGTAGAATTGTTGATCATAGCTCCGATCACATAAAGCTGGTATTTCATCTGAATTGTAGTTGAAGAAACTTTGTTGTCATGACTTGAAGGCTGCGAAGGCAAAGTCCAGATACGATGTTTATATAAAGATCATGAACTTTAAGGAGGTCATCCTAGCTGTTTAATGGAGAGAAGAGGTGTCACTATACCTGTGGGAGTCCTGCACTTTAGAGCATACGCAAAGTAGATTGGCAAGTAACATGGTTTAAGGGCTATTGATTGGTGGTACTACGGATAATTAGAGGGTTCTAATGTCATGTTTGAAGGTTTTCTAAGTAGGTGTTTTTCGTAGCTGAATTTACAATATAACTTTTCACAAGCAAAAGCCAAAGAGCTTCAGAAGAGAGCTTCTCAAAAATTGTATTTTCAAAGTGGTTTATACATAGGCAGAATGCAAAAGCTGTGCCAATACGCGCAGTTATTGAGGCAAAAAACATATAAGATGCAGGTAGTTGTTAAGCCCCCCAAAAAATGCTGTAAATGTGCTCGAGTCTTGACTAATCATTCTGGAAAACATAATTTTGTACAGTATTTAATAACAGTTTTGTCTTGAGTCGCTTGACTACTTGCTCTCGTAAGCCATCTCTACCGACTAATCAATTAGTTGTAGTCCTTTCTTGCATATTTAAAGGAACACGGAAGAAGACTATTGTTTTACCCTTAGTTGCAGGAACCTCCTATGTGGGTGGCGAATCCACCTCAGAACCTCGCTCCCACGCTCCCAAGTCAAGATTCTCCTGGAACCTCGCTCCCATTGAGAAAGGAACCCGCTCCCAACTAGGATAGAACCTTAGGCATACAAATCTCAAAAGAAACAAAAACAAAAGATACCAAGCAAGAGAAAAGACAAAGTAATGATATGATATTAGAAAAATATTAACACGAATGAGCGACATACATCTACTTAGTTACTAAGACAATCTTTGCAATTGACGTGAACGACGCATACTAATATTTGCTTGCATTACATATTTATATTTTCATGTATTATTCCTAAAGGTTCCCCTCCCGAAAGAGGAGCTCCTATAATTCTTCGCCCCCGCTCCCGCCCCTGCTTCGTCCAACTAAGATATGGAGAATAGTTGGAATCTCGTATTAAAAGTATAAATAATTTTATGTTTTTCAGTCTAAAAGATAGAATAATATATTTTTTTGACATTTAATTATATTAAAAGACATAAAAATATTTAATTAATTTTTCCTAAACGTTCCCAACAGCGCTCCCACACTTCTATGATCATCCACTCCTCAGCCCCCACTCCCGCTACCACTCTCGCTCCCGCTTCGTGCAACTAAGGTTTTACCAGACATACATTTAGTGAAAGTAAAACGCCACAGCTCTTCTGACGGAGTAGACACCCTCTTCTGACGGAGTAGACACCCTTGTCTTACCCCTTGATTTCTTATGGAGACAGTAATGTAAATACCGAACCTAGTTGGCCTGCCCCTAGTTTTACAGTTGATAAAACGATAGTTTAACAGGGGAGAACCATCTGGACTGTCCCTTGCAGTAATCTAGACCGTACACGAGATGTTGAAATGAAAATGCAGGATAGAATCACCAATAATACGAGTATCTTCCGTTGTCAAGAGAAATATCATATTTGGAGGCTTGGTTTATATTCGTGTCAAATTTGACTATGCAGGTGTGAGGGCTGTTGCTGAGAGACATATCGAAGAAGTATGTGCTGAGAATGTAAGGAAGTTTAGATCAGATAAATCCAGAAATAGAAATAAAAGTTCTTTGTCTGAACTTTTCGTTTCATTCCTTGCCAAGGTAAGTCTTCATTTCCTAATTCTGTCTTACAAGTATGTGAATATCTATTATCTATGCTATCAACACCTTTGGATAGGTTTATTACGTTTTTGCTTTTTCTCTCTCTCTCTCTCTCTCTCTCTCTCTCTCTCTCTCTCTCTCTCTCTCTCTCTCTCTCTCTCTCTCTCTCTCTCTCTCTCTATTTTCTCCTGAACGAGCGGCTGCTCAAATTCTTTATACAACACAATGGGTTTTTTCCCATACAAAATATGTTTGAAAATGGATTCTGACTTCCAATTGCAGTTTTCGGACATTAGTTTGAGGGCAGTAGAAGAAGGAATCTGCCTATATACTGGACAATGGGAGCGTATTGATAGCAATATGAGATGGCTGCCCCAAACTTATGCACTATTTGTACTCTCTCTCTCTCTCTCTCTATCTATATATATATATATATATATATATAGATATTCAGAGCGGAGCTAATGGCATTGCTTATGGCTATGTAGGTGGAGGATCCTTTTGAGCAACCAGCTAATTGTGCCAGGACTGTTAGCGGTAGACAACTAGCGAGGATATCGGAAGTGTTTCAAGCAACCCACGGCATGCTTATCTCAGGACATCAGAATCAGTTCTCTCTGATAGCAATGCTAGCTAGACCTCACGTATCACAGATTTTTGCAAGAACGCCTGGTAACCCCAGTGGCTACCACAGTGGCTACGGTGTGACTCCTCGTCCTCAGATGCAAAGGGTTGTGCATTCACCCGTGCAAGCTCAAAATCGGAATCAAAGCACAAGGGTTAATAGGCGTCCTAATGACACCCCCATCAACAGAGCTGTTAATTCATCTCAGGGTCGAGGCCAGCAATTGTGGAGACCAAGATCTGATTGATGAAGTAGATTCATATGAGAAACATTATGTGAGGATTCAGTTCAAATGTTGAATTGAGTATTTTGATTTCTTTCTGGCATTGGGAATGGATTGAGAGGATTTTGATCAATTGGGGTTTAAGAGGATTCTACTTATTGATTATTTATAGCAATTTTTTTGGGGAAGTTTTTATAGCATTTCTTTAGACAAGAATCTTGGTGTCTTGTGAGTTTAGTTTGGGTTAGAAGTTAAAGCTGCATTCATAACCCTAGCTTATTTTCTCAGCTCGGACTAGCTTTTGTGATTTTCATCATGTTTCTACAAACACAACCAAGGGCATACCCTTTTAATCCAATCTTAGTTACAAACTAAGCAAAACAAGCTAGCAGCAGGTTCTTGAAATAACCTAAACAAACAACATTCTAACTGTTACAGACTTGCAGGAAAATAGAAAGAGGAAGCTGCCAATTACTGCAGACCAGATGGTTTTCATCCGTCTTCTTCACACATCTCCAAGATATTATGCATGCTCTCATCTGTACGAATCTTAGCAATGATATCCCCATAGTTGATCCTTTGTTGTGGAAATATTCTGTGCTTCCTCTCACACCAGATCTGATAAGCCACAGCTGCCAAAGAAAGCTTAAGAACAGAATTCTTAAAGCTGGAAGATCTTTCCTGATGAACCATCCAATCCACTTCCCCTTGAAGACTCAATCCAGCCCTACATATCATTCTTTTGCAAAAAAATCCTAGTAGAGTAGCACAACTAAAAAACAAATGGTGAAGCTGCTCTTGGCCCCACCCACACAATACACATGTATCATGAATTGCAATCCCCGATTGTAGAAGTCTATCCTTACTTGATAACCTTCCCAGCAGAGCCATCCATTCAATAATAGACCACCTGGGTATGTGATGAGGGAACCACATAGCCTTATGCCATGAGACAACATGAGCCTTGGCCCTAATAGCCTGCCAAGCAGACTTAGACCCAGTTTCCCACTTGATTTTATCTAAAAAATCTGAGATTTTATCAACTTTCTTTCTCACTTCCTGGATTTTATCAAATCTAATCTTGATAAAATCAAGTGGGAAACTGGGCCTTAGTTGAGAAGGTACCTTCAGGATGCAAGGTCCACAGGATAAAATCGGGACAAGTCTCATTGGGCAGAAAAGAAGAGGAGATACGAGCAATGATATCCGAGTTACAAAGCTCCTCATCCTTGGCCATCTCCACCTACCATTGACAATAATGAAACTAAATTTAGCAGTCAAGGACCTGCAAAGCTTATGCTCTATACTTCCTCCATATCTTGAATATAAGGTTCCCAAGGGGTGCCAATTGTCCCACCAAAGGAATGTGTTATGAACATCACCGACTACACATTTAATCCGGGGCTGAACAATGCTTCTAAGATTAAGGATCTTCTTAATGGTCCAAGAGGCATTTTGAGGCATTTTCATGATCCAAAAGCAAGCATCCTTAATCACAGGTGTGGACCCATTTAACCCGGAGGGTAACATATTTTGGCAAATTGCCCAAATATGCTTTACCATGGCTGCCTTATTCCACTCTTCAAGACTCCTAAACCTAAGACTTTCTTCTTCCTCAGGCTTGAAAATAGATTGCCAACAGAATTTTGCTCCTGATTTTCTCAGTTTTGGCCCATCCAAAAGAAAGCTCTGGGAGCACTTTCAATTTTAGCCAAAACCTTGAATGGGAAAACAAAAGTTGAGCTCCAAAACACCCGAGCACTGAACAAAACAGAATTGATTAGCTGCGCTCGACTCCCATAAGATAGCAGCTTACTGGACCAAGACTGAATTCTTGTCAAGACCTTCTCCAACAGAATATCACAATCCTGAGCACAAAGCCTGGTAGTAATAAGGGGCACTCCTAAATACTCAACAGGGAGGAAACCTTTAGGAATAGCTAGAACAGATTGCAGGCTCTCCTTAATGGAGTAGTCAACCCCAGCAAAGACAATGGATTTCTTTTGTAGATTAGGGCCAAGTCCTGCAAACCTATGAAAATCATGTAGTTTTACCAACTGAAAAGAGTTTCTATCTGCCCCACAGAGAAAAAAGAGATCATTTGCAAAGATGAGATGGCTGATATTGAGAGCCCTGCACTTTCGATGAAAAGTGAAAGCCATATGAGCAGTTTTGTATGGATCATTGCAGTGAGAGCCTCCATTATCAACAAAAACCAATATGGAGAGAGAGGGTCACCCCGTCTAAGCCCTCTCTTACCAGGGAAGAATCCTTTTAATTCCCCGTTAATCACAACTGAATACATAACAATTGTAACAAATTGTTTTATCCAACCAATCAAAAGCAAAGGGAATTCCCTAATATCCATGACTTCAAACAGGAACTTCCAAGCCAACTGAGTCATAGGCTTCATCGGATCAAGCTTCATTCCACATCTGGGAATACCCCCTCTTTATGATAGTTCTTGACTAGCGCTTGCATCAGCAAAATATTGTCCCTTATAGATCTTCCTTTCACAAAAGCAGATTGGCAAGGGCTAATCAGAGCTGGGAGAATAGCTTGCAAACGATTCACCAAAATCTTACGCACACACTTGGAAGGCACATTACAACAGGCTATGGGCCTGTAGTCTTTTGATGGTAGTGGGTGAATTAGACTTTGGAACAAGGGTGATAGTAGTGGAATTCCATTGCCTACACATTTCCCTAGTGAGAAAGAAATGACTTACAGCTTGGATCAAGTCACCTCCAACAATATCCCAGTTATCGTGACCAAAAAACTGAATTGAAGCCATCAGGCTCAGGAGCTTTGTCTCTCTTAATGGAAGCAAGGGCAGATTTTATCTCCTCCTCAATAACAACACAAACCAAAGAAGGCATCAACTCAGCAGGGAGCTTCCTAATACTAGCAACACCCAAGTCCAAACTTGCATCATTACTAACATCAAAAGAAGTTCCCTGCAAACCAATATAATACTGTAGGATCTCCTCCTTAATCCTAGCAGGGTCTTCTAATCTCTTCCCAGTCAAACTTGTCAAACTCAGAATTTTGTTTGTAATCTTATTGGAAGCCATTCTCTGATGGAAAAACTTGGTGTTATGATCCCCCAGACTAAGCCAATTAATTCTGGACTTTTGCTTCTTAAAACTTTCCTCAGCAGCATAAACTTCCACAAACTTGACCATTAAATCCTTCTCTTTGTTACAGAGGTCAACATCATAAGGAGTAGAGAGGCATTGGGATTGCACCTGCATCAACTCCTCCCTAGCTTGACTCACTCGAGAAGAAATATTAGAGTAATAAGTTTGATGAAATGTTTTCAAAACAGGTTTAAGCCGTTTCAATTTCTGAGAAAGCAATTGCATTCCACAACCCCATGCAGGAGTCACCCAAGAGTTCCTTAAAACATCCTTGAACTGCTTATGTTGCATCCAAAATTTGAAAAACTTGAAAGGCGTTCTCCTAAATACTTCTGGAACAACTGAGACCAAAATGGGACAATGATCCGATATACCAGGAGCTTCTATGCAGACCTCAGAATCAGGGAACTCATCCATCCAACTGGGGTTGATCACAGCCCTATTTTTCACCCACACCACCTCTTTCGGTTTTTTTTTTTTAATCAAAAAAAGGGTGGGAGGGGGCAACCAGCGTAGCAACTCCCCTTGTGTGTGACCATAGAGGCTCCCGACCCGCCAATGGAATTTCCGGTTCGAGCCATAGCTATTGTCCGTGAGGACAAGCCGTCACCACGGCACCACTTTGGTACAAGTGGGCATAAATGTATACCCCACAATCCCTTGCCACTGGCAAGACTCAAAACCGAGTCTCCCCTGGGAATGTAAGACACCCTGCCCACCAGGTTTCTACCATCGTGGACCAGAACCCCTTTTGTTTGACCAGGTGTACCTGAACCCCTTAGTAGCCATATCATCCATGTTTATGAAATCAAGACATGCATCAACCCATCGGGCCTCTCATTATGCCTTCTAACCGCATTAAAATCCCCCAGTGATTGAGGGCATGTATCTCATATCAGACTAAACTCGTCTTCTACCACTAGGCTGATTATACCCATACACAGCAGACAAATAGTGAATCGTAGGGCATTCAAGAACCAGGACCTTAACAACAATCATTTGCTCAGATGAAAAAATAACAATCATTTCCAATCCTAGCCACTATCCCAGAGCCCACATCATGTTGTTTATTTGATAAGCAGGCGATGACTGTAAAGAGTTAAAAAGGAAGTTAAAGCTGTATTCATAACCCTAGCTGCTTATTTTCTCAGCTCGGAGTAGCCTTTTGGGATTTTCATAATGTTGTTTCTCTGATAAGCAGGTGATGACTATAGAAGTTAAAAACGTAGTACAAGTCGTCGTAATTCATGCTGGCCTATCTTTGAAGGCAAACAATGACGTACATGAATGTATTCAGTATGTTACTCTTCCACTTTAACCCTGATGGTACCGTGAGGATTGCAATTGCCCCATGCACGGACAAAAATTAAAAGTAGACAATATTTCAATCTTGTAGTATATAAAAAATGATGGGTTAAGAATACAGGCAGCCAAAAAAAAAAAAGGAATCCTTCATATCTGCATGTATTTTCCGGTCAGTTCGGGTGAAAAGAAACTATCAAGTGCTAGAGCTTCAAAAGCTTGCACACATCACATTATACACGAAGAGTTGCCACATAGGTCGACGTGTTGAAAAAATTGTCATCCACAGCAGCAGCAGCAATCGCCTGGTTCCGGAGAGATTCTTCTTCTTCTCTCTCTCTCTCTTTACAATCTACGACATAGCGCCATGTGGTTCAAGACTTTCTGATGTCCATTTTCACAAGAGAAGGCATAATCCAGTTAGATTCCCGTAACTAGCGTTTTTCACATGTCAGGATCCTATAACTTGCATGAGGACCCTCAGATGTGTCTCGCAACGAAACATGCCAACCCACGGCCTTCCCAATTTCTTGAAGTTCATCCATTACTCCAACAGAATCCCGGATGTATACGTGTCCACCTGGTCTTAGTATCCGGTCCATTTCAAGCATGATGCTAGAGACGTTGCATCTGATATATGAAATCGAGAAATTATGCGTTACATGCCAAATGGATCGGAGATGTTACATTTGTGCAGTGGTGAATAAAAAAAGAACTAAAGCTAGTGAATGGTAACAGGGAGTAGACTGTACCTTTTTCGTTCAATAGAGAAGAGACCAGCTGCATGCAACAGATCATAGGTTCTTGGGTATGTGTCAAATGGCTCACACCTACGAAGGTCAATACAACTTCTTACATTTAGAAAATGAAAGACAACCAAAACATGCCTATTTGTTTTTCCTTTAGCTTTTCATTTATTTTTGTAGTTTGTACCAGTCGTGCAGAACTCCTAGAAGCCCACGATCATAGATAACAGGTAATGTGTTTGGGCCACTAACAGGAACAACATTTAGAACCCAGCAATCAAGTTGGTGTTCTATCAATGCCGCTGCAAATCTGCCAAAAAAAATAAGTTAACCATAAGAAATAGGATTAGGAACAAAAAAATGTGACTACCCATTAATGGTGTATTGATAAAGACTGATATATCTAGGAAACAAGAACAAACTGGAGATAAAATGCATACCCTCCAAAACCAGCTCTCATGTCCAGCACATTTCTAAGTTTGTAGCTTTTCCACCGCAATACACGAACATAACTTCCAATTATTTCGCTCCAGTATTTTGATTCGGCCCTGAAGAGCTCTCTCCTTGATATGTAGGCATCCATCTGTATGCTCTGGAGCCTGTCAGGAGGATTATGAAGTCGTGCAGGCCATGTGGTTACATTTGATCCGGCCCCATCATCAGGTAGTCGAGTTATACATGCCTTCAAATCAACATACCTAAAAGCAAGAACATAAAGTAGGAGCTTATTCCATGGCGTGTAACAGACCGCAGATACACGTGTAGCACACCTTCTATCAATTTTTTTCGCAACCTTTTTCCGTTCTCAAAATATACTGGTCCATCGGTGTATAAGAAAGAATGTACCAACAAATACTGAGTTCCATTTCTAACAGGCACACCTAATCATAGTGGTTTCATCCGTAATAGATAAATCTTCAAACTGAAGGCCAGTACTTAAAACTGTATGCGTAATATTTACTGCCACTTCCTATTTGAAAGGCCAAATTCCAGCCTGCTTCATGTTCGGCTCTGACTTCTTCCATACATATTTCTTCAGCCTACTCAATATTGATCCGCCAAATAAATAAGTACAGAAACAGCAACAGCTATTGAAGGGAAAAAGGGCCACAATTGGTTGATACATGGGCAAGGGTGTCACACATGGCAAGTCACTTGATCATCAGTTAAGGGGATTGACCCCACCACCATAGAATATAAGTACAGCCTTGTGAGATTGCCTTGGCACTCTGTTGGCTAAGAGGCCTTCTAATGGCCACGCCTGGGGACTATACCTCACTCTGCTCAAGAATGGCATGCCAGTAATATGTAGCATGCCTAGGTTGTGAACAGTGCCTAGTAGCCCTCCTCGGGTTTTGTGCCAAAAAAACACAACGCCCCAACCACCCATGTCTGCATGCAGCACCATGACGCATGGAATGGTGGCTATAGTTGATAGATTGTCCAAGTTGCACTTTGACCATTTGGACAAAGAGAGGCCTCCACTGCAATAGGACCAAAGTTAAACAGTAGATAGCATACCTCAATAAGGTATACCCTTAGTCACATGGTTCGCCTATATTGGGTGCCGGACCGCGATCTGGTGCACGAATTCTCGAATCCAGTGCAAATTCGAGGTAAGTTCGCATAGCATACCTCAATAAGGTATACCCTTAGTCACATGGTTCGCCTATATTGGGTTTAGCTGTTAATATAGTAATAGAGCTTAAAGGCCTTAAATGAAGAAGTGGAAAGCTTGCCCTTTCCTGTCTGTCCTGAAAGTTGAGAAAAGGTCTCTCGAGCCAGGTTTCTAAGATTCAAGTCTATGGGAAAGCTAGGATTAGGCTAAGGAATTCTCGAATCCAGTGTGAATTAGAGGTAAGTTCGCATAGCATACCTCAATAAGGTATACCCTTAGTCTCACAGTTTGCCTATATTGGGTGCCGGACCGCGATCTGGTGCACGAATTCTCGAATCCAGTGTGAATTCGAGGTAAGTTCACGAATTGATTTTGTATAGTTCACAAATTGAGATCTTGCTCCAGCGGATAATTCTGATTCTGTGCACTCCACAGTTAATAGATATGAATAGGTGCAATTCCCCAGCCAAGCACGTGAAACTGACACAAGCCGACCTTGGTACCAGTATATCTGAAGACAGCACGCGACATGGTTGCATGTGTAGAACACTATAATTGTAAAAGGGAGAGAGTGGAATCCACGTCCAAAGCCTTCTATTCTCCCATCCAACCCAAAGTCCCCCAAGTTTTAAAGCTCATGACAGGACTATGCACACATCTGTTAATATAAAGGAGTATATTTTCATAACAGAGCATAATAAAAATGAAAAAAAAAAATACACATATATCACTAACAAATGTACTAAGAAAAATATTTATGTTATTATATATAAACGCACGAAAAAAACACATATATCACTAACAAATGTATTAAAATAAATATTTATGACATTATATATAAACGCTCTGGGACGCTTACAAGTTACAATACCAAGTCTTCTAAGAAATGACGCTTCCGCGCTCCCGTTCTCACGCACATGCACTCTCACGAACTATGTGACTTAGGGTATATGTATACCTACCCAGTGCTGCTCAATGACAAAAATCCCAAATCAAACCATGATGCAGTTGGCCAAAGGGTATGAGCCACCTGTCTCCAAGCATGGGACACCGCGCAAATGTGACTTCCCCGGCCCCATGGCTCACCTCTTGTAAAAGATTTCCACTTCCAAACAAGAATCAGAGAGCCATCGGTCACATGTTGAGAAATTTCTCCTTCGCTGCCGCTCTCTCAAAGGGTTATGAAAATCTAATGGTGTTGCATCATCTCTGTACCTAACTTGGTTCACAGAGGGCTATTGGTCTGCTCACATAAAAAACAACAGTCTACAAATCATTAACTATGAACTGGTTGAGTTTGTGCTCAGTGGCGACGCCCACACTTGGGTTCAGAAGCAGCCTCCAAAAAAGAGTTGTAACCATAACCTGGACAAGAACAGTTGGGCTTGAAGCATCAATACACTAGAAAATAAGGCAGGACAATATTACTCGCACATAATATCTAGGCCAAACTTATCAACAGGAAGAAAAAAAAAGTAATATAGAGGCCAAGTGGTTAAGTTTACTCAGTTTAACTGCTGCTCTCGATACACAGCTTATCGATTTCTTCTATCAATTACTCTACAAGAAATTACACTATATCTAAACCTAAATGTTAATTTAGCATGGGGACTACTTGTATCACAAGTGGAAAATCAGAAGGATAGTAGATAATACCAAACATTGTCTGGGTCATCCTCTGAATCACACAACGGAGGTTGAGTTCCTGCCTCACGACTTAAATAACAACTGTTGTTAGAGGGCTTCTGCCAAATTGCTATATACCCCTCTTTCTTCACAAGATTCCAACAAAGGCGACTGGTAAGATTAACCATTTCTGAAGACAAAGGAAGATAAATTTGCAAGTCACAAGAGCAGCATATGTGGGCTAAACAGTTGCAAATTATTTAGTTGCCAAGTTGGGGAGTTATATTCAAATCTAGATTCAACGAGTTTCTGATGTTATCAATAAAAACAGTAGCATAAGGCACTTTGCAATCATTTGAAAACAAATATAGCAATTGAATACAAACTAAAGGTGCACAATTGTGCATAGAAGGATACGAGAAAAGAGGAGCCATTATTCCAAATTCAGAGTCAAACTCATAAAATTAAATCAAATGCACAAATATTAGAGACACATTGTGCAGGGTAATACCTTCCCATTGCTCTTCTAACAGAGGTTCATGCTTATAAACAGGCTGTGCCGCCCAAGCGAAGTATCCTCCTGCCCTTAGTACCCTGTTGACCTCAAGCAGCAAAATTCCATCTTCACGACCAAGATAGAATAACCAAGAGGTATGATGAGAATATGTCCACCATGCAATAATCAACAATATTTCATACAGTTTTGCTACAGTTTTTTAAGGAAGCTTTGACAATGGAATTCCCAAACAATAATGATATGCCACTTTGTAAATAAGCAAATCAGACGGCATGGAACAACTAAACTATAAATGAATTAACATAGACAATGACGATTGCACATTGGCTTTATACTTGCAGGTTGACGGTTAGAATGTTTTATTGCTTTTGATACAACTATAGATGGAGGCAACAACACAAATATACACAAAGTGATTTTCAAACTAAAATTCTTAATATATCGAGACAAAGCTGGGAAAAACTTCCATTTCCATTCTGCACAACATGAGAACCTTAAGTAATGGATTCAAAGGGACCAGCATAGGATTTTCTTTTTTTGATGGGTCTCAGTCACATGCTCAATAATCAGGGAGTTGCAAAGAAAATAATAGAATGAATGGAAAGGATATAGTTCTTAACACAATTTCCCAGCAAGAATTTCATGCGATGCAAATCCAAAGGTGATTACTGTCCCCTTGTAAAGAATTGATGGAACATAGAGCATTAGGATCTTTTTATCAGACAATTATTAGCAGGGAGCTCCTAAAGTGGTGCCGTCCCACCTTAGGAGCACGCCCTTGCGCTCCCAAATACGGAGCTAGCTCCCATTGAAATGGGAGCATGCTCCTTACGAAGATGGGAGCTTTCGTACGATCCTAGTATAGAAAAGCAGAGATTTATCACTTAGGTTTACTGATTGCTCTGTGATGAACTCATATATCTAGCCCAAAGTCATGATATCTTGAAAACGAGACCATATATTCTAACACTAACCCATTTCTTACACTTGTGGAGGACTAGACCCATGTTGGTACTCCGTAATTGTACTTTTAATTTTTAAAGCGTATATTGTATGCTACATAATGTTTGCAATGTATGCAGACGTTCCTTTCACGCTCCCAACCTTGGGGAGCTTCTATATTCCCCAGCTCCTGCTCCGTGCAACTAAGAATTTCAGACTTTCACTTGGCAGTTTGTACAAGAAGCCCATACATTTTGCATTGGGACTGAATAAAAAATCCCAATCTATGAGTTATCCATCCACGATGAGCATGTACAAGTAAGCTTCATTACCCATATACAAAGCACTTCCCTACCCGTGTCCCTAGTACAACACATTAATGAGGAACTGACTTGGCGTGAATATCTTACAAAAACCACTGGGAGAAATTCTGCAAGCAGGCTGTACGAGGTTCAGTATTTCAAGTTATACTCTGGTGCTAGATTAGAGCATAAAATTCTTTTCTACGGTACCATCCAACAAAGATTACGAGTTAATCATGAGAGGGAAAAGCATACCATCACGAGTCCAGTTAATTCTACATCTTGAACAATGTATCAAGTCAAAAGCCTGACTCGGATATAATAACCTCCGTGTTGCTAAAGCCGCCACCATTGCAGGCACTCCACGCTCAAGTGCAAATTGAACCTGATTCTCATGCACATCTTTCGGGGCTACAGACATCGTGAGGACATTCCGTGATAATAAATAAGCACCAAAACTCGCAACACCACAACCAACATCCATAGCCACTCGAGTATGCTGACCAAAAGCTATTTCAGGGACCATCTATGCATACAGACACAAAAATGACAATCAGAAAGACAAGAACCTAAAACATCAAACTAAACTACTAATTTCACTACCGAGTGGTATTGTTGTAACTTAAGAAACCTTCGAAATCTGATCCAGATACTGATCGGCCCCATGTATGAACTGTGTACCACCTCCGGGAAACTTGAATTTGTCTTTATCTATGGAAATCCAATTTTGGCCCCCCTTATCCTCAACTAGACGTGCATGGGGAACATTGCTAAACCATACCTGCATTAAAGTGAAATGGTTAACTTGCTATACATCCACCACATAGTTAACCTCTACAGCTGGTATCATCTAAACATTATCCATAAGAATAAGAAGACAATGGATATGGCCTAAATTATCATAAGCTGCCAGTTATTTTGACTCATCCATAGAGCCCCTTAAATTGCATCTAGATTAAAAAAAATACTGTATGGTATGGAATTATCCCCAACTATACAAAAGAAGGGAATTACGGTATAAAACACAGCTAGGCAAATGTTTGGTTAATTGAAATGAAGGTTTAAAAGGAACTGTCATTCCTCTGTAATTGTTATTGGATGTTTGGTGTGCTAAAAAATGACAAATTTTATTTAGAAATCGATTCATCAGTGACCAATCTATGTGAATTGTCATTCCTTTGAATCCAAGACAATGTCCTATTCATCCCTTCCTGAATCTTTCTAGCAAAGCAAACACTACCTTAGGGCAACATATATGTACTATACACTAGTACATAGTATGGGCTGGTTTGTTTTCTTAGAAGCCCTGAGTGCCGACAAGTAGCATAACTTAAATTTCTAAATAAAAAACATGTAATTTTTACTATTTTAACCAGTAAACATAGTAATCTGATCCAGATACGTCTTGACATCTTTTTTGTTTCATGCTAGTTAACAAGTACCTCATCACGACTTCTTGGCCAGGGAATTGGTGTTTTATAACCCTTAGGAGCTGGAACCAAGCAATTCAATCCCTTTCCTTTCTCTGGGCAATGCCGCTCGAACCTCTCCCCTTTTTCTGTGGAATTCAACCGCCGTATTGCCTCCACATTGTCCAAGCACGGTATATACTCTCTCATACTCTCCTCACACCGCCCAAACTTCTTCACCACCGCCCTCGCTTCCACAACCTCCGTATTATTCTCACTCCCCCAATTCTCCTCAACACCGGGATCAAGGTCCCCGACCTCGAAATCGTCCCTCATCGTCCCGTTCTCGTCCACGATCCCAAACCTCCGCACCTCCGGCGGAGGCGGCGGAGGTGGTTCGGGATTCGATGGCGGTGGAATTGCAGTTAGGGTTTGGGCGGCGGCGGTGGTGTTGTTGTTGTTGATGATGGAGGAGAGATCGAAGGATTTGTTGTGGTTTGGGGAGAGGGAGATTGAAGGTGGGGTTTGAGATGAGGAGAGAGGGTTTTGGCGGGAATTGAAGAAGATGAGATGCTGTTGGAAGCCATCGGACCAGTGCTTACCGAAGTAGAAGAAAGCGAGGGATATGAAGAGGAAAGCTGAGATCTTTACGAATGTAGAGGATTTGAAGAAATCTCCATTGTTGATCATTTTTTCCTTGGTTCAATTCTGCCGCCTCAGATCTGATCTCCCTTCGTGTATACAAAAACTGTGCGTATAATGTAGGAGTAATACTACCATATATAGTGTCTATAAATTGTCGGCTGTGAATGTGGGTGTGATTTGAGGAAGAAGGAAAGAATCGGGATTTCGGTATGGTGATGATCCAGTAATGGAGTACTGGAGGGTGATTCATTCTGTGTGTGTGAGAGTGTGAGAAACGAGAAAATTTTGGGTGCAAATTGGGTATAGGCCACGTGGTACCCTTGCACCACATCCGAGCCGTCCATTCAATGCATGGACGGCTCGGATTAAAGAGAGGAGAGAGAGTGTGCTAAAGGGAGGAGAGAGAGTGTTCGGATCCGAACCGTCGGTTGCATTGAATGGACGGCTCGGATGTGGTGCAAGGGCACCACGTGGCCTATACCCAATTTGCACCCAAAATTTTCTCGTGAGAAACGGAGTGTGGTAATCTGTTTTGACGGTGTTGGCTTGGCTATGCAGGGCAGGGAGACGATGACATGTGTATTGAATGTTGTCCCGGCTGGTAAACCGACCATGCACCCCGGAATCATGCTAAAAAATATGATCCTACCAGTAATATAGGAGTAAATTTCAGTGAACATAAATTTTGTATATGAAAGATGAATCTAATCGGATGACATTCAAAATTCAAAACACATTTCATGGTAAAAAATTTGGTCCTATTAGTAAACATGGTAATTTTCAAATAGTTATATAAATCCGATAGTGTTGATAAATCATCCAGAAATATGTTAAATAAGTAAATGAATACACCCACAGCAAATTTTATAAATCTGAAACATCATCTCGGAATCATGATATATATGGTCAATCCGGTCCATTACCCTGGAATCCTGGTAAAAAAACACGTTTCGACCAGTAAACGTGACAATTTGAAGCGAACATAAGTTTGTATATAAATCATTAAAAAAATGGATCTCTCTAGATTTATATATGAATCATGGTAAAAAGTGAACTATGAAATTTCAGGAATCATGGTGAAATATGGAACATAGCCAAGAAGGTGGTCATGCCGGGTTTAATCCCAGTTCTTATAATTTGCTCAAACATTTAAACAATTTTCCTCCCATATGTGGTGAGAAAAGCATGAAATTAGTGCATTCCATGAGATCAAATCGTGTGTCGGCAGATAAAACACACCTCTTTTGCAATACTAATCTTGCAGCATCTTGCGTACATGGAGACAGATGCGTTCTGTACATGAACATTTGAATTGTAACCTATCTTGAAAACCAAACAATGTACTTGTTTTCCCCACTTCAAGAGCTGAAATAGTACCTGTTGCTCTCAAAATGCTCGTGAATGTGAAGAAATGTGAAATAGTATTGCCTTCCTGCCTCATTATAGAAAAGTATACGATGGCATCATGTCATTTTTCTAAATTGGATAAACCAGCAATGACTGCACTCCATGAAACTTGAGCCAATATTGTTACTCCCGAGCAAATCGATGGGACACAATCAAAAAGTCGACAGAGACGTTTACAGAGTAGGACGTCAACGTCAATATGGGTTGGACATTTGTCAACGCCGAGTTGGGACGTTGACATGTGAAGACTTGGGACGACAAGGGTGAAAGAGTTAGGACGTTGATTAGTTGACGCTGAGTTTGCCGAGAGGAAGAATTGTCGACAGCGACTTGGGATCGCGAGGGCTGAAGGTTTGGGGCGGTGATTTGGAATCGCTTGGGTGAATTTTTTGGACCGATTTCTGGCCTCAGATTTTCTATTATAGGGTTTAAATTGGGGAGGATCACTCATCGTGTAAAATGGGGATTAAGTTTTATCACAAAATCCCTAAATTACAGCTTAGGTCCTCAAAAGTTTGAAACAGTCCTAATTTACTTGACCTATATAGCATATTTGTTATAGTCCCAAATCTCCTAATTTATAACCAATAAATGGCAATATTGGGTTTATTTGAATTTTGGGATAAAAATATAAATCCAAAAAAAAGGATAGGATGATAATATAAGTTCAAGTGAATTGAAGGACTAATATTTAAGTGCACCTTATATTTGAAATCACATGCGAATCAATTTGAGTATTTATCAAAGGGGGCGGTTCCGTAGACACACCAAAAAACACAACAATTGACACAAAATCTCATCCCTTGATTTGGACGGCTGAGATCAAGCCCACCTCTTTACCCTCTCTCTCCTCCCTCATCTTTCTCTGACGAGTCAAAAAAACCCATCCAACTCACCAGAGTCGGCTCCACACCTCGACCCCTCTCCACTCCGCCGGCCTCTCCATCTCAGGCTTCCCCCGTCTCCGGCGACCCCCTCCCTGGCGAGCATATCTCCAACAACCCTTTGGATTTTGATTTACAATAGCGCCATTCTCTCTCTCTCTCTCTCCCTCTCTCGCTCGCGGTCGATCAAAGCCCAATTACAGAGAATATCCGGCAACGCTAACGAAGCTTTTCCGATTTTCCGATCAAAGCCCAGTTACAAACTAATTGCGGTAATTTTCCCCTCCATGTGAATACCACCATCAGTTTTTCGATTTTACTTTTTACGGCTGTTTTTATTTTTTAATTTTTTAGGCAGAGAAAACTCAATCCTGAGAGAACATTGAAAATATGATGTCAAATTATTGAAATCAAATCTGCTAGTTAACAACGAATGAAAACGACGAATGTTGTTGAAAACCGTAATAGGTAAATAAAATGCCATGAAATTGATTCTGAAAACTGTACTCTTGTCTTATAACTTTTTCTTACCTTAGGTTTCTTACACTATAATAATACAACGAGGGGATTATATAAGTAATCATATCCTAGTGCCAAAAGGTTAATGATCACTGTGACCATAATCTTAGGTTAACGTCCCCATCATTGCACAAAAAATAATAATCTAGTTTATGGGCATGTGGTGTAGTTTATTGGGATTAAAAAAGTTAATTGGGATCACATAAACATCAATAATGTATACTAGTGGGGTGCATTAGTTTCACTTTTTTTTTTTTTTTTTATAGTTTATGCCATGTATGCTTCTATATTTTTCTTGATAACCTTATGCTTCTATATTTTCATAATACGTGTTTGCCTCTTGTGAAAGGTGAGCAATGGAAGAACCTATTGAAATGGAAGAACCAATTGAATTAGATGTTTTTGAGACCCCAAATAATGATGTGGAAGGGTTAGAAGCACCATCAATTGAGATGTCTTTTGAGACAATTGATGAAGCACGAAAGTACTATGAAGATTATGGTCGACTAAAGGGTTTTTGGATTCGTACTCGGACTTCATCCAAAGGACGAAACCGGTCGAGTGCAGTGAGTAGTATGCTATTTGTTTGCGCAAGAGAAGGAAAGCATGTTGCGAGAACTAAGAATGATGTTGTGGTGGAGGGGAATGATGAGAGAGAGGAAGGTGAGAACGTGACATCAAAGAAAAGAGCTAGAAGTTGTTCAACTGCTAGATGTGGATGCAAGGCTCATTTGCGGATTAATAATGACAAGTGGAGTACCAAATGGAAAGTAACAAGTTTCAATGACAATCACAATCACCAATTAGTGACTCCATGTAAGAGGATGAAAATGAAGTCAAATCGATACATGCCTAAAGCTGTTAAGGATTTGACCGAAGCATTTCATAGAGAAAATTTGAAAATTTCAAAAGTTGCTTCGATTTTTGGTGGCAAACACATTGGCTTTGATAACAGAGATTGCTATAATCACTTGAGGAATGTGAGGCATAGAGATCTAGATGGCGGGGATGCACAAGCAGTCCTCACATACTTCAGGAACAAACAAGCATAGAATCCACAATTTTTTTATGCAATCCAATGTGATGAAAATGGGAGGGCTGTGAATTTTTTTTGGGTAGACTCTCGTTCTCGCATGGCGTACCGTTATTTTGGGGATGTAGTTACATTTGACACAACATATCGAACAAACAAGTATGATATGCCTTTCGCACCATTTACAGGAGTAAACCACCATATGCAGTCTATACAGTTTGTATGTGCACTTTTACAAGACGAGACAGAGGTGATATTTTTGTGGTTGTTTGAGACGTGGCTTGAAGCTATGGGAGGATGTCCTCCAACTTCTATCATCACTGACCAAGACTTGGCAATGAAGGGAGCAATTGCCAAAGTCTTTCCTAACACTCGTCATCGTCTATGCCTTTGGCATAAGAAGAAATTTGTTGAAAAGTTGTCACAAGTGTACTTCAAGAAATCAAAATTCAAGAAAGATGTGAAAAAATGTATTTGGGGGACATATAGGAAAAAGGAATTTGAAGAGAGATGGACGGCATTGATGAAGGAAAATAAGTTAGAAAGCAACGAATGGCTTCAACAATTGCATGATATTCGTGATTCATGGGTACCCGTTTATAATCGTGCTACAGTTTTTGCCGGAATGAATACTACCGGACGAAGTGAGGGCGTCAATTCATTTTTTGATGAGTTTGTTACTTCGACAACAAATCTTAAAGACTTCGTAGTCAAGTATGACCAAGCCTTGAAGAAGATTGTGGAAAGGGAAAGTGATGAAGATTTTGAGTCCGAACATAAGTGTCGAATTGTGAATGACAATGAATTTTTGTTGAAGCATGCGGCAAAAGTTTACACTAGAAATGCCTTCAACAAGTTCAAGGATGAAATGAACAAAGTTGCCCATTACAAAGTTGAAGAAGTGAGAAATGCCAATGGAGATCAATGGTTTCAAGTGACGTCCAAAAAAAATGACCTTAAAAAGTTTGCCGTAACATTTGATTTGCAAACCTATATGGGTATGTGTGAATGCCAAAAGTTTGAGTTTGTTGGAATATTATGTGCACACATTTCGAAAGTGCTTGTCCGATTAGATATTGATGAAATACCGGACCATTTTATTATTGCACGATGGAGGCAAAAGGCCAACAAATTTAGGATAATTGATTCCGAAGGATTGGTGCATGACGATGGCAATGAAGAATCCGAGGCATTAAGACTTGGCCACATGTGTCAAGAATCTACCAAATTGGCTTGTTTGGCCGCCCCATCAAAGGAAGCATACAAAATTTACATTGAAGCTATGAATGATCTTTCCCAGAAGCTCGTAAAAGTTTGTTCAAATGTGCCTCCAATCCCTATTTGTCATGAAAAAGATATTTTACTTTCTACGGAGCCGTCTCAAGAGCCGTCTCAATTATTGCTTTCGGATCCGAACATCTCACAAACCAAGGGTAGGAAAAAAGATGCGAAGGGAAAAGATGTTGTCATATAGTCTGGAAGATTGAAAAACAGTATTGAGTTGGCATTAAACAAGAAGAAAAGAAAGTGTAACTTGTGCAAAAAGTCGGGACATGATAAGAGAAATTGTCCTTCAAATCCGATGAGTAAAAGTTGCAAAGGTAAGTGAATTGCAAATTTTTTTGTGTTACATGTTCTTATTTACTTGACATAAAGCTACTTATTTTTTCTAATTGTCAAATTGCTTCCGTAGCCTTAAAAGCGGAAGCAGAATATTTTGAGAGTGACCAAGAATGACTTAAGGAGATGATGGTAATTCAAAAAAGATTGGAAGGGTAATTCAAAACTTGCTTAACCTTCTTGATGTTTTGGCTAATTATGTTGTTTCCTATTTGCATCCTGATACTTAATAAAACTGTAACTTTGTGTACTGTACAGGTCAAACATATTTTTGGATGGAGTTTGGACTTTGGAGTTACAAATCATGTGTTTTTGGGGGACATATTTCAAGTCGATGTTATCTTTACAGGATGGTTTGCTGTGTAACAGCCTGGTCAAGTTCAATTGTTGAATGTTTGGCAATGTTGGCTTGTTAAATTTTTGGGGTTGTTGGCTTGACTAGTTTAGGATATGTCGGCTCGACTGGTTTAGTGTTTTTTTTTTTTTTTTTGCAATGTTGGCTTGTTCGCTTGGCTAGTCTGGATTATCTTCATTTTTGGGCACCATTTTTTGTTGTTGGCTTGTTTTTCTCATGAATGTTCTAAACTGTTGAACCATTTGCAATCTGTGTACAAAATCTGTTCGTCTTTTTCTTATCCACTTTGTTGAGAAACACTCTAAAGTGATTTTGGAGGTAGAATCTATCACGGTATGGATCATGAGAGAGTAAGCCATTGTTTATAAAAGTGTATTTCATATTTCACTGGATAGATCAAGACAGGAATTAAGATTGTTCTTGCTGCCCTGCAATTAGAGGTCTGATGAGTCCACCTGAGCTAGAACTGCATACAAACTACTTCAAAACGCATCTATTTCTGTTAGGAAAAAAACAGGGTTTTGCTCTAAACTGAGCTAGAATAGACAAAAAAAAAATGGGGGGTTTTACGCGTGAAATTACCACCCAGAAAACTGAGGGAATAGATACAACATAATTTTGATGACACAGATACTAGATCTATTACAAACATTTTAACAGATCCATCTTTCTTTACAACAAAGAGAAACACAGAGTTGCAAAACCAATCTTGAAGAGACCTTTTTCCTACACTTCTACTTCTCATCACTTGTACTCCAAAATCATATCCTTCTCATGAGACAATCCAACACAAGCTCTCAGGATGTTTCCAGCATTGTGTTCTACTTCGAAAGGGCATTAATCACCGGTGTGCCCGAAGGTACCTGACCAAAAAACACCATGTTTTCCACAAGGGTCATTTACTTGTACCCAAATCCAAATCCATTCAATTTCAGTTGTAACAAAACAAGGAAAATAAAACACATTCAGGTTGGTTTTCCCTTCCCTTTATTTCTTCAGAGGGAATTTATACATAGTTGGACGTGTTAGTCCTCGCAGTTCTTTCTTGTCAAACTAAAACAAAAGCCACCATTAACATCATTGAAGCTGAAATCCATGTATAAAATTGAAGTGCTATTTCTTAACCGTTTAATTATTAAAAAAAATTGAGTCAAAACTACTTAATTTATCCATATGAAGATAAATCAAGTTGAACATGGTACAAGAACGAATAACAACAGAAGCTTACAAGAATGGGCCTTGGTAAGGTAGCTGAGGATAGTAGCCACATGATGGAATGAGTGAAATTTACCCTGCAAATATAAGTAAACATAACTGTGGTGTTAAAATCTAAATGAAGGGTTCATTTTTGAGAGCCCGAACAAAGAAAATTTGAGCTGTCCTCCAGCTTTTCTTGCAAAGAACCAAAATAAAAAATTGAAAAACGAAAAAGTCCTAAAAAGTAACAATCGGAAAAAGTGGTGTGGCAGTCATGGGAAAAATTACCCCAATCCGTTGTTAGCGTCGCCGGAAAAGCTTTGGAAGGATTGGATCGACTGTTTTAACCCAGAACTCGAAAACGTTACCGGGATGGATCGCCAGAGAGATGTTCAATGGAGGGGGTACGCCGGAGAGGAGGACGATGGAGACGAGGGAGGCCTGAGATGGCAGTGGCCGGTGGAGTGGAGAGGGCCGGACTGGGTGATTGTTGATCTGCCTGTGGAAAACGTTGTGTGAAAAAAGGAGAAGATGAGGGGATGAGAGAGAGAGAGGGTAAAGAGCTGGGCTTGATCTCAGCCGTCCAAATCAAGGGATGAGATTTTGTGTCAATTGTTGTGTTTTTTGGTGTGTCTACGGAACCGCCCCCTTTATCAAATGTTGGATGAGATTCTTATCAATAATTAGCTGAGGCCATTGGAGAAGTAGTAAATGACATGTGATGTTCACGTGATGTGCCCGACAAGTGAAATGAGAGAGAAATAAGGGGATCTGGCCGGAGAAGCTTCCCCACTCCGCCGCACGTCCCCACCCCGGCCCCTTCTTCCATCCAGTCTGCCACTCTCTCTTCCTCTCCTTTATCACTTCCTCTCATGGATTTGCTGGTAACTCCTCATGCATGAATGGATCTGTTCTCCGATCAGTGTGGGTGGCCAGAATCTTGATTTATGGACCAAGGGGAGGCCGATCTAGGCCTTCGACACCGACGGTGAGTGGCGGCGATTTTAGGTTTTATTGTTTTGATCTGTTTACTTGGGGGTTTGATTTAATGAATTTCTATCTCTTCATCTAAAAAAAAGAAAGAAATGCGCCAATTAATCGATTTATGTTTTTTTAAACTTTACTAATTAAAATGCAGCTTTTTAAACTTTATTTCCAAAATATGTGAAATTGTGTTTACAAAATATGGTTTTAAAAAAAACGTGTTCAAGCAACACGCTTAGATCTCTGTTGGTTATGACAGATTAACTAAAAAAATTAAGTTATTCTTAATCAGCCCTAAAAACATGTTTTCAAAAGGTGTTATAAAGCTGTATCAACGAGTCAGGGGTTGACATTTAATGGCAGTCACGTAATAGGGTTTTATTTTAAACAATGTGAAGACATGCCAGTTATTGAACAATGTAATGCAGACATGTCCAGTCAGAATCACGTGTTGTCATTCAATGATTAATAGTAACTTTACAAAAGATCGATGTCATTGTATGGTCACGTGTCTTGGCGTGTTTTGTAGGAGCATTGGATTTCAATAGTTTTCGTGCTATAAAGGCTGACATATCGATGTCATTGTGTGGTCACGTGTCTTGGCTTGTTTTTTTGGTCTCGTTTCTAGTATCTTGTTTAAAGATTTTAACATAATATATTGTTTTTGAAAGATTTGTTTTAGAAAGCCAAAAGAAACAAGGGATAACGGGTGTTCAAGCCCCCCAAAAAAATTCCCCAGGATTAAAGTGTGTTTTGAAACACGCTTTCTAAAACACACTTTTAACATAACTCTTTCAAATTTTAAAATAAACCGAATTAAACTTAAAAGCATGTTTTAAAAATATGTTTTTAAGGCAATGATATATGTTTCTAAACAATTTTACGTACTTTTGAAATAAAATTAAAAAGCCGTGTTTTAAATAAAGTTTAAAAAAATGTAAGTCGGTTAGCTAGTGTCACTTTTAACCATTTTTTCGCATATTCCCAATTTCCCACTTGATTTTTATCAAAATACACTAGATTTTATCAAGTGAGGAAGGAAGTTTGATAAAATCTCAGATTTTTAGTGCAAAAATCTGAAAAAATCTGAGATTTTATCAAACTTCCTTCCTCACTTGGAAACTGAGTCATAGTAACGAAATTTTTTAGCTAGTGTCAAAGTTTTCCAATTGATAAAATGACTAAAATTAATATTTGCTAAAATTAAAAATTGATTTTAACAAATAAGAGATACAATAATCTTAAAATAAAAAATTATTGTGAGAGAGAAAACCAAAACGTCTTCCCACATACAGTAATTCTTATTCTTAAATACAATTTCTCCCCTTCTCGCACTGACATCATCCATTGATTCCATTCTCCCCCGCCCTTTCTCGCCCGCCAAAGACCCCCCAACCTCGATCTCAAGCCCTAACCCCTACAATTCACTCGAATTCCACTATTCACAGGTCAGGTCCAGTCTCCGATCGTTCGATTTCTATGAAACAATGCTAGTCTACGACAGCGATTGCGATCACGACGATTCTTGCTCGAGGTCCGTATGCGAGACGGTGAATGGCTCGCATCAGTTTTCGATCACGGGTTACTCGCTGGCCAAGGGAATGGGCCCGGGCAAGTACATAGCGAGCGATACCTTCACGGTTGGGGGGTACGATTGGGCGATTTACTTTTATCCAGATGGGAAGAACGTAGAGGATAATTCCACGTACGTGTCGGTGTTCATCGCGTTGGCGAGTGAAGGGACGGACGTTAGGGCTTTGTTTGAGCTCACTTTGTTGGATCAGAGTGGGAAAGGGAAGCACAAAGTGCATAGCCACTTTGATCGGGCGCTGGAGAGTGGTCCTTATACGCTCAAGTACAGAGGAAGCATGTGGTTAGTATCTCAAAGCGGGTTTTGTGTATTGAGTTTTAGGCAAAAAAGAAGTGATTTTTGTTGTGCCAATTATGGTTTCTAAATGAGTTTTTGATGGAAAGAAGGTTTTTATGTCGAGAAAGTGTTTCGAAAGATTTATGCTTTGTGCGGTTTAGTTTGTAATTGGATTGAGAATGGTGGTTAATAAGTAATTCATGTTGTTTTCCCATAAAGGTCAGTGCTTGGCATGAATTTCTAATGCTGAATCTTGATTTGAGTATGTGCAGATAACATTGTGAAATGGTTTTACGGGTGTAGTGAACTTTGAGTGCGACACACTTTGTTTAAGTGTTCTGATTTAGGTACGAAGGTTGATACAGGTTAGCAAGTTAGCTATATAGGAGGACTGCACTTGCATCTAACTTGACGAGACTTCTTACTTAGTTTATAGGAGTCTATTGCTAACATTCGGGACAATTGTAATATGGTCAGAGTTTAGCATGTTGAATTAGAGAAAATTGATGCTCTAGGAAATCGGCTTGCACAAGTATGAACTTCAATTACATTAATTTTTTATGATTGGTCACAATAATTTGAACCTTTCTTTTGGAATTAAGTGTTCTGATAGATTGAAGAAAAAATTTACATCAATATTGTTGTTTTGGAAGTTTTCTTTTCATAGTTGGTAATCCAAACCAAACCAAACCGAGCCTTATGTCCCAATCAATTGGAGTCGGCTATATGAATCCTGTTTTTCCATTGAGCTCTATCTAGGGCGACCTCTTCACTTAGGTTTAGTAAGCCCAAGTCCTTTCGTATGACAGCTTCGCGTATTCATATTAGGATTCATGCCATAGAGATCTAACGGGCTTTTTACGTGCTGGCTGTCAGCTACCTAACACACAACCCTCCTCCTTTATCGGGGCTTGGGATCAGTTGTAAACATTGTAAGACTCTAAGCACGGCACATGCGGAGTTTCATTGAGCTTTACTTGAGTATATGTAGTGATATGTAGATGATCACTAGTCATAGAAGTTAGATAAGATGGGATTCGGTTTTGATAGGGTATCATTATTTTTTTTGTTGGAGAAAAAAGGTTCCACCTTATGGTTTGGTAATCACTCGGTATAATTTCATCGAGCTTTATTTGAGTATATGTAGTGATCTGTAGACGATCACTAGTAATAGAAGTTAGATTAGATGGGACTCGGTTTTGATAGGGTATCATTATGTTATTTGTTGGAGGTGAAAGGTTCCACCTTATGGTTTTTCAATGTCGAATTCTTGCTGAATTGGTTAAAATCCAATAAATATCAACTATTAAAAATTCTGATTCATCATGATCATTTGTAGCTAATATCAAAGTAAACCTTTATTTTATGAACCTATTCTACCTCGTATAACGTTATTACATGCATGTCAGGGGTTACAAGCGTTTTTTCCGGAGAGCAACTCTAGAAAATTCTGATTATATTAAGGATGATTGCCTGGCCATGAACTGCACAGTGGGAGTCGTCAGAACTCGTCTGGAGGGTCCCAAACAAAATAGAATTTCCATACCACCATCGGACATGGGACAGGATTTTAAGAGCTTGCTGGATTCTGAAGCTGGTTGTGATATAGTTTTCCATGTCGGCGATGAAACATTCAAAGCTCATAAGTTGATACTTGCTGCTCGCTCTCCTGTGTTTAGAGCCCAGTTTTATGGGTTTATTGGGAATCCCAACATGGATAAAGTTGTATTGCAGGATCTTGAACCCTCCATCTTCAAGGTGCGTCTGGCCACTAATCCCTCTTTGACAAAAACCGAAAAGAAACAGAGAGCAGTGGTTCATGGATCCTGAAATGTGAAAAGTTGAAAACTATTTTTCACTATCAGATTTCTTGTATTTATAATTGGTAAAGTTATCCAAGAGTTCAGTAAGTTATGCCA
The DNA here is from genome assembly GCA_036023075.1 of Gaultheria prostrata. Classification (NCBI taxonomy): domain Eukaryota; kingdom Viridiplantae; phylum Streptophyta; class Magnoliopsida; order Ericales; family Ericaceae; genus Gaultheria; species Gaultheria prostrata. The sequence goes on along the minus strand of JAXBDA010000687.1, from coordinate 39,471 downwards.
TTTGCGTCAGTCACGATATTAAATTTTGGGAATGTATCCGTTACCATGAGTTTCTTACCAGCACAGGTGTTGTGGTGCTTCCACTTGTTTATTATGAGCTATTGTGATTTTACATAGTTTTATCCAACCCAAGTGCCTTGATGTTTCAAAATGCTGGCTCATCCTTTTGCCAAATTCTAGTTGTGGAGAATGGAGATGTATTTGTGCATTGCTACTGCCTATTTAGATTATAATGTTTTGTGGAGAGTTCTTCCATGAGCTGACTGTACACTATTATGCTGTCCATGCAAGAAATTGAGAAACGGTGAACTTGTTTGAGCAAGTAGATGCTATCTAATGCATTGGCTTGTTTTCATGGTCTGAGTTGAGTTTATTGGCTTATGATTTCTAATACAATCGAAGTTACTTAATGAATCCATGTAGTTGATTCCAATGTATTTAGGTTTTCTTTCGTGGAGTAGAGGTGAAGAGGGCTAGTTGAATATTTCTGCCTGGCAATTGCTCTATTGCCTGTCACTTGTTGTACTCAGTTGACTTAGATTGACCCTTGATGTGTGTTACAGGCCATGCTCCTTTTTATCTACTCAGATAAGCTTCCTGATGTCAAAGAAATTACGGGCTCCACAACGTTGTGCACATCCACCATTCTGGTGCAACATTTGTTGGCAGCTGCTGACCGTTTTGGTTTAGATCGGTTGAAAAAATTGTGTGAAGCAAAATTATGCGCAGAAGTAAGTGTTGATACAGTGGCAACAACTCTTCCTCTTGCTGAGCAGCATCAATGTCCTCGGCTAAAGGCCATCTGCTTGAAATTTGCAACGACAAATTTGGGAGGTGCGTGTTGTTGGTAGAGTCTGAGCTGTGCTATATTTCAGGTTAAATCAATTTCAGTTTTCCATAATGTCCGGAATGCTATTGATGCTTCTACATGCAAATGTGTTGCTCCCAATCTCCCCCTTGAGTATGACATTCTCGAGAATCTGAGTAGTGCATTGTTTCATGTTACGTAGAATTTTAGTATTCCTTAGTCTGCAGAACTTTTCTTGATGCTTCTCCATCATACAGCATGCTGGAGATGTTATTCCAATTTTACACTAAGAATATGTCCTGATTAGATCCTAAGATAGGGGGAGTTTTTGTGGACCAGTGTCCACGTGAACATGGTTGCCTTCATTTGTCTGGATGAGCTTGGATATGTACTCCTGTATCCAGTCAGGTGTTCAACAACGAAAAGTAGTTGCTAAATTTAGCTTCTGTCATGGCCAATATGATGGCCATTGATCCTTTTTATATGATCCCATACATGTTGCACAAAGCAAGTGAATCACCCCCCCTTTCTCTTTTTATTACATAATTTATGGAATGTGTTGTGAATGTTTTATGCATACGTATTGCTCTCTGTATAAGCAATTGCTTTTAGTATTGCGAATTTTTTAAATCTTTGAATACATAGCCATGTCCTTATGTCCATGTTTTGGCAACAACCTATGGAGGTGTCTAAAAGGCGTGACGAAGAATGCTTTTAATGTCTCAGGTTTTAGTTCTAGCATGTTATGCAGGGTCCATTTTTGGGACATGGTTAGTTACAAATGATTAAGCCATTTGTTTGTTATTCACTCTTACTTTTTGTCGGTTTTGTTTTGTAGTCTTGTAGATGTTTATTAATTTTTGGCTGTCACAGATCTACAACTTGGTTTTATTTTATGGGTCTTATTTTGTGTGGGAGAACTTCAGTAGTCAAAGTTCAGGTTCTTAACCCATGTCCTTGTTAGAGTAGGAAAAAACCAGGTTTTTGTATTTACCAATATATTTTCTTCCGGAGTAGGGATGAGTTACTAGGAACTACCATGATTTTGAAACCGCAATGGTTTTTTGTGATTCAAACCCTTGGTCTATATCAAAGGCTGAGTCATTTCGGTATGATTCCTCGATCTTTCTTCTCATGCCTCTCTCTCTCTCTCTGTGGGTAACTGCCTATCTTCTTCTTTTTCTTGGAGTTTATGCATTTTGAGCCACAAAGTTAACTAATTTACTTTAGACTATAGTAATATAACTCCTTGCAAAAAAAAAAACTCAACATTTTCTTCTCCTAACCTTTCCTGGGAACATTTATTTAAAGAGGCCAAGTTACACTAACCTTTCACGCTTGAGGTTTCTTTTCAGTACATTTTCCGGTCAAGGTTATGGAAATTACATTCACCCCCTTACACATGTGATAAATAAGTTGAAGTGGCACACTTACCCTTATTGGTAGAACACAATTGCATAAATTGAAAGAAATAGTTGAAAGTATTTTTTTTCTCTTCCCTATGAACCACCTGTATGCCAAAGCCACCTCTTACCCCACTATTACCTTCTTCCCCTAACTCTTGCTGCCACCACCTTTCTGCCTCTGCCCTTTGGAACCCCAATAACCCCCACCCCTCTCCAGCTACCATGATACCTGGCCTCGTCGGCACCTCTCCTTCTCCTCACGGGCACCAGCTTCTTCCCCACCATTCGAACCCACCTCATCTGCTACTAGGTTTCCCACCATCACCAACTCCTTTCCTGCGCTGCTACAAACTGCTGTCATCAACAACGCCAATTAAACTCATCACTCATAGGCAAACTACCCCTGGCCCAAACTCAAAGTCATGTGTTGCCTATGGCCCGGGTCGTGCCGCTGTTGTTTCCAAAGCCGAAAACATCAAGTCCACCGCTAAAACCACCAAAACCCAATACCTTGAATTGTGCCTTGTTTGACCATTGTCCAAGTTTGTGGCGGGTAACTGAAAGTAATGATGGGTACCACCAAACCACTATCAATTCCTTCTGAATCCAATTCTCTCTCTCTCTCTCTCTCTCTCTGTGTGTGTGTGTGTGTGTGCGCGCGCGCGCTATATCTCCTGCCATAGTGTTTGGGTATGTGATGCGTGTTGGTAAGGCAGAGGTATCGTTTCTATTCTGGTTTATTTGAGGTTAATTTCATTCTAGAAGTCTTTAAACCTCATTGCCACTCATTCGAGCTTCTGATTCCTTCCAAAACCATTACGCATTTACTACAGGTTTGGTAATTTTCTCCTATAGCATTTGTTGTTTCTCAACCCGATTTGGCTGCATTTTGAACATGAAACTTCATCATGTTAGAAACCTGTGCAGTCTCCATGTACGTGTTATGGTTCTTCTTAGAGGTGGCAAATGGGTGGGTTTAGACGGGTTGATACGGGTTATGGGTTGAATATGGGCCAATTCATACTCGACCCAGCCTCTCTCTCTCTTTTTTTTTTCCCCCAGATTCCCGACCCAACCCGTTTTTTTTTCCCCCAGATTCTGCCCTATTTCACGAAAATTATCAAATCTGAATAATAAAAAACAGATCCGGCCAATATCCAAGCCGAAACTTCTCCTCACTGCTTTGAATTGGACAACCATTGTCTCTCTAATTAAAATCCTCCTTTTTCATCTGATCAACTCTCTATTATCCGTACAAGTGAAGAAAGAGACTTGGAGCATATCGGCTAGCACACCCAGAGTCTTGGACGAGTACTCAAAATACAGTTCATCGTCGAAGGTGTCGGTGGTGCTGAGAGCACTGTCGTTGGAGGCAGATGAGCTGCCTTTGTTGGAACCAATGTTGGAGGTTTTATAATCTAGGACTCAAAGAAGGAAGAAACAGTGACCCAAATTTACAAGGAAGTTTGCGACGAGGAGAATGTCGCGGACTACGGCAATGAGAGACAGCGGCACCACCTCATTGTCGAACACCTCCATTTAGAAGATTGTGGTGGCGGCGATACTTGACGGCCACCTCGTCAGCGCCTGTGCTTGTGGCTGTCCTCCTCCTGCTGCTTCGTGGCCCGCCATTAATCTGCTCAGAGAGAGAGAGAGAGAGAGAGAGAGAGAGAGAGAGAGAGAGAGAGATGTACTGGACACCGACGAGAGGCGCGATGGGGAAAACAAATTTGACGCAAGTTAAGACCCGACTTTTAAATTTTTGGATCCAACCCATTTTAAACCCATGTGTATATGGGTTGTTAATGTGGGTTGACTCATGCATGACCCATATTACAATATGGGAAGTTGGGTTGGGTTATAGGTGGTCAAGTTTGGGTGGGTTCATGGGTCAGGTTATAAATTGCCACCTCTCGCTCTTCTAATACGGAGTATAGTTTATGCATATGCTAAGTAATTCGTTTTTATGCTTTTCAGCACTTATGCAGTCGGAAGGATACAGGTACATAGAAGAAAACTGCCCCTCATTGTTGTCTGAGCTGTTGGCAACGGTTGCAGCATCAGTGGATGAGAAAGTTTTGATGTTGAATAAGAAGCGGAATTCCAGCAGTATCCTTGGGCTAGATCAGCTAGATCTGGCGGCGGATGGAGCTGTAGCAGAATCGGGAAATCCCCCTGTTAGGCATATGAAGAGGCGGGTCTAGGTTATTTTGTACTGTCCCTCTAAATTTGAGACAGAAGCTGAATAGGGAAATATTTATTCAGTAGACCTTGGCTATCCACTGCATGTTCATACTATTAGGTAATCTTCATGTTTTGGTTATGGATTAAACATTTCTAGTGGTATCTTTAAGATTGTAATTTTGACTGTTTTCAGCATTATCCTCTGTGCTTTGGATTCGAATTATGGGAAATAAATTAATTTGCCTTCCCTTTGATGGTTGCCTTAATCTTTAATGGCCCTTTTTCAAGGTTGAGGTGCTGGATATCATATGACTGCGCTCTGCCTCTGGTTATGCAGAGGCATTTTCATACTTGAAAATTTGTGGACATGCACCTCCTGGTCTCCCTGGGGCCTGCATGTACGAAAGTACGAATGGTTGCCTGCACCTCCTATTTGTGGCTAACACATTGGTGATTGGTTATGCATTAGTCTTGGGGGTATGCTCACGTGGTATCACAACACTTTGAAGAACCACAAAATTAGGTTGGTGCATAAACTTAGGAGTGGAGCCTACAGAATTGTGTGTTTTGTAAGTCGTAGATATCAATCACGTGGGTAGCTCCAATACCCAATAGTTTTCTCATGTTTTGCCTAGAATGATCACAGCAATTTATAGGCCAACATAAATACTCCTAGAGCACCCTATATTTCTCTTATTGTCCTAGAATGGGACTTGGTGAATTGTGAGCTCACCTGGATCACAGCATCATTGCTCCAGGGGACGCTGAATTATTTTTCCCAGTTGAGCCCCGGGCACTGATAGGAAGATGAAGCGCTGGATGATAAGGCCAATGAAACAACGATAATTCCTTATGTTTCTTGCCACACTATGGCTAATCCAAGAGGACTTAGAGGAGTGGAATGGGTTTTTTTTTTTTGATAATTAGGTCAAGGTGTTCGAGCCAGTTTACACGTCTAATCTTGATTTTCAAGCCTTTAGGGTTTGTAGTGTTGGTACCTCTGCTCTTGGACTTTGAAGCAATGTAACTGCATGTAGTTTTCAATAGAGGAGTACTAAGCAAAGGAAAATCTCAATGCAGCTGTGATGAATCTCACTGTTGAATGAATATTCAAATTGAGGCACTGCTTGCTCGTAATAGTAGCTTAGGCCTAGGGTCGTTTGATTGCGAATTGGCGAGTATGGATTGTAGATGTCTAGGGATGGCAACGGTGCCGTTCGGTTCTTTTATTGGTAAAAGTAATACTAAAACCAAAACTGAACCTATACTTAAAACCGAAACCATAGCTAAAATCGACAGTTTTCCTTTTATCTAAACCATAACCAAAACTATTAGTTACGAGTTCAGTTCGATTATTTTTCAAAAAATTCCTTGTCTACATTTTTGATAGAGCTAAAGACACAAAATATCCAACAACAAACTAATACACCATGACTCCATGAGTTCAAAGACACTAAATATTGATTATCCAATAACAAAATAACATAAAAATGACAACAAACTAATACACCATGTCTATCAAATTCCAGCTTTCAATTCTCAGTAAGAGAGGAAGTGGGGCTAGTAGTTGAGAAACCTAAGGACTCCTATTGTTTTATATTTATAAATATATAACTGTATTTACGTAATCATGCGGTTCGGTTATAATTATCGTATGAAACCAAAACCAAAACCGGAACCGAACCGACCAATTTTTCTCAATAAAAAAAATCATATATGAATGTTGTTAGAATTATCTATCTTAGGGAGGCCATTTTGTAAATGAATACTATAAAGTTTCCCAAAAATCTCAAGGATATTCTAGTACAGTAGTTGTTAGAAAGTCGGGGGTTGCAGCTGCAACTCCGGTCACCCCCTCCCTTTGTCCCCGCACCACTCGATCCCAACTCAATTGTTGGACTTGTTTCCCAATCCCCACCATCGAGTGACCCACTAAATAATTAAGAACTACTATTGGAAGGCCGTGAATGATACGCCCACCGTCTCAAATTTTTTGTCAATTTTCACCATTCACGATATCTCAAAAAAATATTTATATTTTCAAATGTTATATAGTATATTCAATATGAATATCGTTTGATAGTTCTCGATGAGTTGTTTTAAACAAAAATTTCAAAACAGTAAAAACTATTACAGATAAGATATAAACAATTAAAAAATGGCATGTATGTACATAAATAGGCAAAAAAATGTCACTTTGGGGACATCCGATAAATAGACAAAAAATTCACGACAGAGAGTACATTATTTGAAGCCACATTATTTACTCCCTCCGTCCCTTTTATAGTGTAGAGTTTCATTTTGGGATGTCCCTTAATAAGTGTGTTTCGAATGGGTAAAAGTTTGTACAATTATTATTTTGCCCTTTTGAAAAGTGTGGGTAACTAATTAATGAGTAAAAGTAGAGGATAATTTTGGAAAAGTTGATGTGCAACGTGTAAGGTGGAGATAAAATTGATATGAGAGGTGTAATAATAATGTTTTTTTAATAAGTTGAATTTACGAAGTCACATACAAATGGACGACGAGACTATCATTTATGGGGCTCAATGCTCAAATGCCATGGCATTTATTGGGCGTTACCCAAGGCGTGGCTTTACGGATCAATACCCAGTAGACCACTTGAAACTTGAAGGTTATGTTCGGTTTGGGTTTTGAATTTGAGATTTGGGTTTTGAGTGAAGTGAGAAATGAGAATAATAATTAGAAATATGAGGTAATAATTGGAGGGAGATAGAGAGAGCAATGAGAATAATAATTCAAAATAGGGGTAATGATTTGAGGAAAATAGGAATAATGATTGAGTAATAATTTAAAATTTGGGTCTTCAGATGAAAACTGAACAAGGCCGAAATCCATGTGTAGACACCCCAATTTTCGATCCGCTTGCCCATTTGGAAATCCCCGATGATGAAAGGAATACCCGAAAAAGTACCTCGGAACAACCCTTTGGGTCAAAACAGGCCAAGGAGAAACCAACTCAGCCGCATGGCACATCAACTGCTGCACGGCACAAAAATTAAACTTTTTAGCCAAGTCCACCGCGTGGTACATTCAACTATACTGCACGGCACACCTAGTGTGCCGCACAGCATTCTTTCCTCAGGCCGCGAATCCTGGAGCGTGTATCAGTTTCTCTATTCAGACCTCTGCAACTCCTAAACTCATGATCGTTCCTTGCGAAGTCAAAAGGCTATCACAGTAGCCCGCAAGGAGACCGTAGTCCACAATCCTTGCGTGAGAAATCACGGAAACGTGCAAACCGGACGTTGCCTCACGTCTATAAATGGCCGTGGTCTGCCCATGGTAAAGGAGCAGCAGAAAAATCTCCACAAAATCCCTCTTCATGTTTTGATAGCTTCACCCCTGTCACCAAACTTTCGCCACCATCAAAAGCCATTGAATTTGCAAACCAGTAACCTCTCTAGTCCAATAGCTAGAAGGGTTTGATTCCAAAGGAGTTGTTTCAAGAAGGTATATTGTGTTTCTCCAAAAACTCTGAGTTTTGGATGTTCTGAGGAGTGTTTCCAAGCTTAAGGTGGGTTCTGATACCCTCGTTTGAGCTTGGTAACAATGTTTCATTGAAAAACAATCTCCCGAGCATGTGTTACACAATATTCTTCGTTTTTGTGTGATTTTGCTCTTGTGAGGAGGTACATCTCATTTAATTACTTATTCCAGGCAATTTTTTTTACGATTCCATTTTGGAAGGAACTTCTACTCTGAAAACCATTTTCATCTCCCAATTTTTCTGTCAAAAGCCAGAGTTTTCAAAATTTTCCAGTAACTAATTGTGCCGTGGCACAAATATCTCCACCGTGCGGCGTACTCCATTGAATCGCACGGCATAATTCGCTAGAAACCAGATTTTTTGCTCTGTTTTCCTATTCTGTTCTCTGTTTTTTGTTTATCGTATTCATTTCCTGTTATTTATTTGGGGCAGTTAATTTGCCATCCTAAACTAATGTTATCTTTATGATCCTATCCTGGACGTTTTGAATCTTTATGATGTAATCCTGAATCTTTGAAAATACCCCAAAAGCCCTTGAATTGTAGTTTTATAATATGAATTTCCTATATTAATTTATTTGGTCCTAAAATCCATCCCGAACTTTCAGCATTTCCTATACTAATATAATGGATTTGGAAAATATATTTCGTCCTAAATACCATCCCAAACCCTCTACCTCCCTAGTTTTTACGGTAACCATCAAGATTCTTCCATATCCTTCTCTTCTGTTTTCATCCCAAATCCAAACCCAATCCCAATCCCGCATTCAACGGTATCCTCCCATAAATCGATTTCCCACCTTCCACCATCCCATTACCCTAATTTCAGTCGGCCACTACTCCGTTTTCTGCGGTAAATACCAAAAATTTGCAGAATCCGATTATACCCACGTCGTCGGGTAAACGACTGGTGAAACGGCGGGAAGTCGAGGTCCTGCACGGAAAAGGGTTTTCATGGTCGTCCGCTAAAACCCACCACCACCAACGGGTTAATCGTGGGTTTCAAACCCTAACTGACATGGCCCGTAAGTTTATATTTCGGTTTCACGGTCATCATTATTTTGTATGCGATGTTTGGATGTCAGTCGTTTCTTTCTACCAATCAATTTGATAATGGTTTTTTTCCACTGCGATCAAAATCGATTGAATGGTGAGAATTTTCTGGGGTTTTGACAGGTTGCTATATCCTATTTGTCTGTAGTGTTATTTACCACAATTGCCATGGATTGGTGGTGAAATTGGTGTTTTTTTGGCATAATGATGGTGGTTTCTTCATTTACCCAGATTTGCTATAGGTGAAAAATGGAGTACTAGTATACCCTTTTTATGGTTATCGAATGTTTAGATATTGTCAATCATTGGTCATTGATTTATCATTTTTTTATTAAAACGGTATGCTTGACACTAAAAACAAAGAAGAGGAACATGGACCATTGTTTTTCCATTATTCATGTCTTCAAAGATTGAACATGATGAACCAATCAACCCTTTATATTTTTCAATTTTTTTTATCTATTACGTATCCGGCTTTTATGATAAACCAATTAAGCTCATGTTGTAAAATTAGTTAACCGTCAATGTAAAAATTGGTTTATCTTTATACCATCATATTTTTAGAGTAGACATGTAGAATGTTTAATGCACTGTGTAGTGGTGAATGCAGTGTGCTAATAAATCGTGGGCAGTGGGAACATTAAAGTTGGCAAGCGGAATGTATTAGGTGTAAAGCATGGTGAATTGCGTTTTCATGATCACAGTGCGAAAATGACATCCGAACATAAGGTCGGTATTTATGTTAGAAAAATATGAACAAAAATATGGTATCCTAGCAAACACAATACGCTGTAAGCTTTAACTAGAAAAAATGGCGTATTGATTGAAAGATTTAACCGATACCGTTCACATGAAAATGAACTCAAAAAAATTTCTTGATGAAAAGCGAAGAACCCTAACAAAGGTGATTCTAAATACCTGTTAGATACCCACAAAGTTTCTTGAATTCAAACAGAAATTTGACAGTGCGAAAATGGTGAATTGCGTTTTCATGAAATTGAACCGATACCGTTCACATGAAAATGAACTCAAAATAATTTCTTGATGAAAAGCGAAGAACTCAAACAAAGGTGATGTTAAATACCTGTTAGATACCCACAAAGTTGCTTGAATTGAAAAAAAAAAAACCGACGGCAAAGAGTTGCCTGAGTCCTTATTTTGATACCAGCCGATCAAAATGGTCTTGATGATGATGATGAATTGCTTAAGAAAAGATAATTTGAAATTCAAATCACCTCAATTTTAGGAAATGTAATAGCTAGAATTCAAACAAACACAAACATGAATCAAGAATGGAATGAAACACTTAATGAGATAATGGGTGCCGAATTTTTTGCACTGATTAAGGTGACAGAAACGGGATGGGAAAAAGGATGGGAAACAGGATGGTAAAGGGCCGGATTTGCTGCGGATTTGTTACTCTAAATAGTAGTATTAATATATACTAATAAAATTCCAAATAAGGGCAAATCCGTTCCGAAATACATAGGAATCCAAATAGTTCAAAAACATAGACCAAATTTGAAGAAATATAAGACAACGGAAAAAACTCAAAATGTTAGTCTATATGAGTCTTTTTGGGTCTTTTTCGTCGTCTTATATGATTTTTTAAAACTTTGGTTTATATTTGTATATTTTTCATATTCCTCTTATCGAGCCGAATAATACAACGAAAAAATTATCCCACAACCTAGTTAGAATTGAGAAAAAATAATGAAAAAGACCTTGCCAAAGCACCTAAAGATGTGATGCCAAACTCACCCTTAGATTGGACCTTGTCCATTTGGTTGAATCAGAGCTGTGAAATATGTCTCTGGGCAATCTTCAGGATGAATCAATGGGCCACTTGCGACGAGTTTTATTTTGCTGACCCTTATCTAAAGATGGTGAATATTATCTTCACTTTAATTGGTAAAAATTGTGTAGAGACCACGAGATCAATACATTTTTGAGAACCGAACTGATTCATGGACAGCCCTAGTTTGTACATTTATTATTTGTCCTTTTGAAAAATTAATGGATAAAAGTTGATGTTGATGTGAGAGGCGTAAAGTCGAGGTAAAAATTGATGTGAAAGATATAATGATAATGTTTCTTTATATAAGTTGGATTCACGAAACAACACATTTAAAAAGAGACGGAGAAAGTGAATTGATGAAAGTGAATGCTAACCACTTGAGCTATATTTGGATATGAATTCACAATCACAATGGAAGAAAAAGTAGAGAAGATATAAAATGAACATTGTTACATGTTTATGTGATTCGATTTCCCTAGTAGGGTGAAGGGGAAGGATAGGAAGGAGTACAATTTTGCTCATCTTTCTTAAAAGAGGGTGAAAAAAATTTTCTCTCTCTCTTAAGTTGAAATGGTGTATGTCACACTCCTACTATACATTTTTTTTGGTAAGGATAACATAACTTTAACTTTTAAGTGGAACCTAGGGCAGAGTTAGGGATTTGAGAATGATTTGGTTGATATTGGAGGGATTTGCAGTGGGTGATAGCAGTGGTTAGTCGTAACAGAATCAGGATTTAATTTTTTAGTGGTGACGATTATGTATACTAAAAAAACAAGAGTAAAAAGATAGACTACAATATAAATAATTATCAACTTTAGGGAAACAAAAAAAAAAACACATAAAATACTGTACTAAAAACTATAGCAAATGATAGGAGTATTTCTCATTTATTATAAACACCGTTGTCATGTTAATTTCTTTTCATTTTGTGGTTAGGTTTTTTTTTTTTTTCTTTTAACACCTCAACACAAACAGATTTTGCATAAAAGTCAAAATTTGAAGTTTGATTTTTCATACTACTCCTACTAAGGCCAAGTTTCCCACTTGATAAAATTAAAGGTTGATTTTATCAAGTGGGGAAGAAAATTGATAAAATCTCAGATTTTTTAGTGTAAAAATTTGAGATTTTATCAAACTTTAATCCTCACTTAATAAAATCTAGAATTGATTTTATCAAAATTTGATAAAATCAATTGGAAAACTGGGCCTAATTTAGTTCACGATAGTACTCCATTTCACTTGGTCCAGTAATTTTTTGCGTGGTGGTCCGAAGTCCGTACCGTTGTCGGCCTCATAAGAACACCAGCTCCTGACACGTGTCACAGTTAATAATCTCGAGGGTATTTGTGGCAAACAAAAAGCGATTTCCCAACCAAGGATCAAAATCAAATACTTAAAAAAAAAAAATGTTAAAAATTCCCAGCCCTTCCTGACTCACAAGTCACAACGTGGCATAGCAAGCAATGATTGGACTTTATTTTGGAACAACACACGTGGCCCAATCACAATCGTCCACGCCAGCTGTGACGCATGTCTCTGGTATCCAGTGAAGAGCCTGACCTTTCCAGAAACAATAATGATATATACACACACTTTCAACCACATACAACTATACACCCTCTCACATGTGGTGGGGCCCACCCCATGTGGGACCCACAGTGGGCCCCACCACATGTGAGAGGGTGTGTTGTGTGTGGTTGAAAGTGTGTGTATGTATCATTATTGCTCCAGAAAACTTCCACCCAACTCCTGGCTCACAATGCCCGATGCAACTACCGGCCACAATCTCGCCACGTGTAAGATTCACCACGTTAGCATCCGACGTGGCTTCCCCCGTCGCTATGAAAATGATACGGTGTCGGTGACCCCCCTTTTTTGTGCACGAACCAAAGATTAGGGCACTTTCTAGACAACCACTTCCCAATCGTTGTAAAAATAGCTGCTGAGAAAAACGAGAGAACTGAGCTGTGTTGAAGATATGAATGAAGGAGATAAAGAAGGTGTGAAAATGGAGGAGGAGAAGCAAAGGTTAGTGTTCATGTGGGGGTACCTTCCAGGAGCACAGCCGCAGAGGTCGCCGCTGCTGTCTCCGGTGCCGGTTACGCTTCCGCCGCCTAGTGGAGCGTGGAAGGATGTTTGCGGCGGCGGTTGCGGCTTCGCTATGGCCCTTTCAGGTGCTTTCACGGTTTGAGCTTTGGCTTTGGCTTTTTTTTTTTTGAAAAATTTGTGCTTTTTTTTGCACTGGATCTGGAAACTCAGTTTGAGCACTTTCGGTTTGACTTGTTGATTTTCCCTTGGATTACTTATAAGTAATTGCTAAGTGTTCAAGGTTTTCTAGGGAAATAATTTTGCTCTTTGATTTTACTCTTTTATGTTTTTAAATTGTACGTAGAGAAGTAGCATTGCTTTTTAGCATATCTTAAAATGTGTAACCATAGTAACTAGTTGTGTTCGATGGAACTTTTATTTACTAGCTGAAATCTGTTTGTGGGGTGATAAACAAGCCAAAAGAGCCGAGGAGTTAGTTGTTCAAGCTTGGTTTAAAAATTTATTGAGTTTGAAAAGATGTTAAGCTTACCTTTTTTTATTGAAATGAGCCGATCTTGAACGAGCTTTAATTGAGCCAAACACGAGCCGATCTCGAGTAGCAAGAATTTTTTACACGCCAAACAAGTTGAGTAGTAACTTGTTCGAGCTTGGTTTGAAGCTTGTTAAGCTTCAAAAACAGTTCAGGCTTGGTTTGTTTATGTAACATATCGATCTTGAACGAGATTTTTACGAACTAACACGGGCTCAAACTAGAGTAGCTTGGTTATGTTTATTAGCCCTAATTTTGTTGAAATTTATCAGTTTGATTCTAGAATTTAGTTTGGATAGGCGTAAATGACATTTTATTCTATCAGAGTGTTTTAGGTCGTGGTTAGGCATTATTTTGTTTCATACTACTCATACTCTCTTCTTGAATTAGAGTCTGGAAAGATCATCACATGGGGCTCAACAGATGATCTAGGTCAGAGCTACGTTACTTCCGGAAAGCATGGGGTAAAGCACAACTCCGTTATCGTTTAAATGATAACGTTCTGTTTTATTATTTCTAAATTTTACCTACATTGTCCTCCTTTGTGTTTGCAAAGGAAACACCAGAGCCTTTTCCTCTCCCCACGGAAGCTTCAATAGTAAAAGCTGCAGCTGGTTGGGCGCATTGTGTTGCAGCAACAGGTACTGCTGATTTCTCCATTCCTAAATATGTCGCAGAAAGTGAACAATTTTGCCTTTGGTTGCTGGGAGATAAGAAGAAAGGAACAGGGTTGCCGATTTTGAAGCCTCGCAGGTACAATATTGAAGTTTCCTCTCCTCCCAACAACCAAATGGATGTTAATATAATTACAGAGGACAAATAACAATTGAATAGAAGCCCAAAGAGGTGAATAGGGAGTTAATTTTCTCGACCTTTGGACTCGTCTTGGCCAGAATAGGCATAGAGTTTTTATAAAGGATCACCTTTCTTATTGGACAATAAGTGATACACTACTATTAATCCAATGAAATCACTACTGAGAATTCGTTAGGTATACCCAGTAATTAGTCTGGCGCTGGCCCATCAAATGAAGCCATTGTGGCTATTGTCTCTTATCCTTGGGCCTTTTTTGTTTAATATTTCTCTCTCATAGTGGAAACCATGGAGTAATCAAGGTTAGATTGTCGATGCAGAGCATGGGGAAGTATACACATGGGGGTGGAAAGAATGTATACCATCTGGGAAGGTATTTGCGGACCCATCTACAGGGATAAGCCTAGAGAAGGATGTCGATGAAAGACAGAGTTCATTTATGACAGAACAAGGTAATTCAGCTCGGGATGAATCACAGAACTGCTGTCTGATTTGTGCACTGATACTGAAAAGTTTAATTTTGCAACAGTGAGTCCTCGCTCTCAGGGATCAAAACCTTCCGGTGGAACGCCATCCAGTGTAGACGGTAGAGGAGGTGGAGAGGAAATTACAAAACGCAGACGAATGTCATCATCTAAGCAAGCGGCGGAAGCATCGTCATCTGGCGATGAAACTCTCTCAGCATTGCCATATCTTGTAACATTGAACCCAGGAGTAAAGATTGCCACTGTTGCTGCTGGTGGGCGCCACACATTAGTATTGTCAGGTATTTGCTGTATTCTCAACTAACTTTTCCCCTTGAGCCACATCTTTTAATTTGTAATTTGCTATGCATTGCAATACATATGTCTTAGGTAGCATGATGTATCCAGCAAAAGAAGCGTATTATGTGAAGCAAGACACTTGATATATGCTGTTTTTCCCGGAGTTTCAGATATAGGACAGGTGTGGGGTTGGGGTTATGGAGGCGAGGGGCAGCTAGGATTGGGGTCCCGGATACGGATGGTGTCCTCTCCACATCCTATACCTTGCGTGGATTCCTCATCTTCGACAAAAGATAGACCTATGACCCTTTCACGGGGAGGCATGACTTCAGACGGACAGGGTTTTAGAGTTCCAGGAAGCTATGTCAAGGGAATTGCCTGCGGAGGGAGACATAGTGCAGTAATTACAGGTAATCCTTTTCTTTTTGAATTCGTTGATTGCTATTCAAGTGTGGGTTAATAGTCCTGGTTCAACTAGAAAGAAGGGATGTAAATCTGGGAGTATCCATGGCGGCTAGTTTCTTTCATTCCCGCCATTTGCTTTTTCGTCTTCCAATACAGTCTGCGTTTTGAAATATATCATTCAGAAATGATGGTTAACCAAATTTATTGGTGATTCGGTTTATTGAATGTACTTATGTTACTTATATTCAAATTTCAACTGGATGTGAGCTGAGATTTTTTGACTCTCTTCAATTACAGATGCTGGAGCAGTACTTACTTTTGGCTGGGGACTCTATGGGCAAGTGAGTTTTTTCAAGAACCTGAGATCCATTGTTGCATGGTTTATACTTTAATATGTTCTATGCAATATTTCTGTCTCCTTTCCCTTTATCTCTGAAGCTAGCAGGGCTAAGTTAATTGACTGTACAACTACAAAGTGATTTCCGATGTTTCACGTAGTTGACTTGTCGGGTTTACCTGAATGTGAAGGTTTGGCAGTTAAAGTTGGATTACAGTTGATGAAAATTAAGGAAAGGAAATGCGAGTAGGGTGCTACTAACGATGTCCAATTTGTGGTCTTGGAAAAGAAAACTTTCCAACTGAATCGAAAAATTACGATTCAGTTGCATAAGGGATCACCTAAGGGTGGCATAATGCTGGGAATTGTATCTTGCTTAGATAATCACTTTGGCTTTAGTAACTAGTAAGGCCTGATGGTTGTATGGAAGCATCAGGTTTCGTTTGACAGTGAAGGTTAGGATAGTACACCAAACGAAAAGAACAGAATAAGACAGGACACTTCTAACAATTTCCAACTTGTGGTCAAGAAATGAAAAAATCTTCCAATTGCATTGGCAATAGGATTCTGTTGCATAAGGGATCATCTGCGTGGATTCATGCTGGAAGTTGTATCTGTGCATAGAGAATTATTTTGACTTGTAGCAGGGCCTGGTGGTTGTATGGAGGCATCAGGTTTTTGTTTAAATTTCAGCCAACTAGGTCTGGGGTGTTATCTGACTAACCTACCCTAAATAGATACAGAAGTGAACCTTCTAGTGTAGACTTACATGGAAACAAAGGTCTGTGATAATGTTGGATCTAATTGTCACGGATTCACATTTGTTTTGGGTGGTTACTGGTTGAATATATGTAGTTGAAACTTTGAAAGCATATTGTTGTGACACGATTTGGTTGAGCATTTTAATTTTCCTACATTGTCAATCCCAAGAAGTCTCCATAGATTCACTGGTCTTTCAGGTCAATAATAGAGAACGTGATGGTAGGGGGGAAAAAAGTACAGAAAATGGTCAAGATTAGCTCCACTCTTGATGGGATAATCTGTGTTCTATAAACTTTTATTGAGTCCTCTTGGCCGTTTCTTTATCATACTTGACCTGGCCATTCAGTTTGTTTGATAATAGTTTTCATGGTATATGTAGAAGTCTATTCATTGGGTTGTTGTTCTGGTGTAGTGTGGGCAAGGAAGCACAGATGATGAGCTCAGGCCTACTTGTGTATCTGCCCTGCTTGGTATCCGGATGGAAGGTGTGGCTGCAGGACTTTGGCACACCGTCTGTATTTCTGCTGATGGTGATGTTTATACGTTTGGTGGGAATCAATTTGGCCAGTTGGGAACAGGCACCGATCAGGCAGAGGTACACTTTGAATTTGTTTCATGTACAAACGTGTTAGTTTGGGGGGGGGGGGGGGGGGGGGTGGTGGGTGGTTACAAATGTTAATCTACCTGTGATTTGAGTTCCTTGGAAGACTAAGTTTACAGCCTCTGCAATAAGGAACATTTCTATGGTGCCCCACTAGATCTAAGCCATTAGATAAAAAATAGATGAATTTGAGCCATTAGATGAAAACCACCACAAGAAGGAAGGTGGTTTTGCTCTTTTCCTTCGCAATTGTACTTACTACGAACACAGCCTTTACTTACCATAAACACAAGCTTTAAGTATGGTCTGTTTTTGTGGTAAGTGTGATATGTTTTTGTAGTTTGTAGACCCAGTGTTCGTGGTAAGTGAAACTGAGGCACCGGTGCCCCAATACCACTTTGGGGCACCACAGCCGGCCCTGTATAGGGGCAAATGCTGTATACATACTATACCTTCTAGCATGTTAATTACGTAGCTATCTGGTCTGCTTTATTTCAATCAGTGGTAATTGTTTATTGGAGGGTCCTAACATCCTTCTAAATTGACGGAAGGAATTTTTACAAAATAGTACAAGTTTGCTTAACTGACATTGTTTTCTGGAATTCCTGATCAGACACTTCCCAGGCTTCTTGATGCTCCAAGTTTGGAAAACATGCATGCAAAAACAATATCTTGTGGGGCTCGTCATAGTGCTGTAGTTACAGGTACATTATTCATGCTCTTTTATTTCCCTCAGAATCGACTTTTCCAGAAACCATAATTCATGTCTAAATAATATGAGCCTGCCTAACTCCTTGATGAGGGCATCACACCCTATATGATAGCAGAAACAATTTAGTTTGTTATAGCTTGCGTGAGGTTCCTTTTCTGCTTCCTTTAGATAGATGGAAGAGAAAGGTCACATATTCCAAGAAACGTTCCCAACTTCAGTCCTGTGGATTCTTGTCTTATACAGCAGTCTACGAGAACATGAAATGCGAAAGCTTGAAGTCCAAAGGAGTTAGCTTTGAACTTTACTTTTTTCAACAAAAGTGCTGGGGAAAATTAGTTAGTGACGCCTTGGACAACTATCCCACCCACAAATAATAGGATTGGGACTTTACTCTTAGAGTTATTTTTATTTTTTATTTTTCTCTATTCTCTGTCTGTCTGTCACAAGAATGAGCTTTATGCAGTCAAAACTTCTTCAAGACTGACTTGGCTTTCATGCGTAAAGTTTGTGTCCACTAAATTGCTTGCTATCGTAATATATGCAACCAATACGATGAATTCAAAAGTTTCTCATTGCAAAATCAGTGCTGGTTGTATGTGCACCGCGTCATTAAGATTTATGGACGGGAGCTTATGCATATGATGTGGTTTTCTTAAGAAAAAGGAAGATGCCAGTTTGAAGCTCCTTAAAGCTAGACCAAAATCTGAAACTAGTAAATGGATGAGATACATCGATAGTTCATAATAAAAAATTTGAATTGTGTCATTCTGACAGATTGTGGCTCCTTTTACCTGTTTTGAGAATGCATTCTGTCTGCATCAAACAGTTACATAATGCAAAATTAGAATCCAGAATCAGCACCAAACACCCACTATACTGATTCGTAGATGTTGTCATCGATTTACATGAATGTCTTCTGATAACTTCTTTTTGTTGCCTGAAGATGATGGTAAAGTGTTCTGCTGGGGTTGGAACAAGTATGGCCAGGTATTTCACCAAAACTTCGGACGTTACATATATGACATTGTGCACTCAAACGTATCAAACAAGTTTTACACAACATTCAAAGAAAAATTCCTTCTATCTTGCATAGGCTTCAAAGAGATTTCCCCCACTATTTTGCTGCGTGTAGTTACCAACATGTGTTCTGATTACTGAATAATTGATGATTCACTAATTTATCATTTGGCACATCTTTTGTCATCCACCTAGATATGTTTCTAATAGTCTCTTCTGACAATGCAGCTTGGCTTGGGTGACGTGATTGATCGCAATATTCCTTCCCAAGTCCCAATTGATGGTTGTGTCCCTAAAAACATAGCATGCGGATGGTGGCATACCCTTCTGCTCGCTGAAACACCTACTTGACGGCTTAACTCGAATGGCTTGATCACAGTTTTGTTAGGTTAGTTGTTTCTTCCATTGATATAACATATGAACTGTATGTATATGTACATGCTATAGGTGCTACACGTAAGCATTTACATATCCATGTTATCATTCTTCCATGGTCAAGGTTCACCATGATTGGGTTGCATTTTAGCAGTACTGCTAGGAATATCCTCCTGAGATGTATAACCACAGTCCGGTTCTTTGTACATATCATTGTCCAGCGCATCATACTGAATTATCTGCTGTAATCCAAATGACTAATAACCTCTGACTTACGTATGGGATGCTTTTGGATTTCCCGTACGATATTTAATGATTTTTTATCACTATTTCACTGTATTTGTGTTGCTACTTGTTTACAATTTATAGTTCTATGATGTTAGTTTTTGAAATTGGGAAACATCCTAGAAAGACACTTACCATAGCAAGATTGTTTTTCCTAGTCTTTAACCACATTTGTGCCTGTTAAACGACAATTTTTTTTTTGCTGAATGGAAATTTTATTTCTCAACAGTAATGCGGTTACAATAAAAAAAGTAACTTTGGAAGATAAGTAAATAATAAATATAATACCAAAAACAATATATCTTGAAGAAGATTCTCGAGTAACAATCAGAAATCAGTCGTCTAAGCCAATCATATTTCCATTTTAATTATCTCTTCTTCTTCTTCTTTTTTTTTTTGGTCCCCTCTTCTTTATCTTGTCTATACAGCGGCAAAAGTCATACAGTGGCAAAAGTCAAGTTGTGCATTAACTGTTTACTATGCAACCATACGAACTTATTGCCCAATCAAATTAAAGGATTTGGCTCCTCTCCAGTAATGGGAGAGGAGCTCCCCGTCTAGTTTGGCCTTTTTCGGGCCCATACCGGATCTATATTGGCCTTTGTATCGTACAGTATGTTAGAACTTGTCAATTACTTCAACCCTGCAAAAAATCATTCTGATCAAAATCCGTTCACTGCGTGATCAGATCACATTAATCATGAAAAACATGTACTTGACACACCAAACCACTTTTTTCCACTTTTTCAAACTAAATGATTTCTAATCAGGCATTGAATAGTATTTGATCAACACGAATTTTCACAGGGGTTAATATGACGAGATCTACATAATGTATGATTTCGATCATTAACTAGGACTCGATAAAGGCCAAACCAGACGGGAAACTCCTTTCTCATTACTGGAGAGGAGCAAGATCCCAAATTAAATTGTCTTTTGCCTATAAGTTGACAAGTTCTGTGGGTGTCCACCTTTTGAACCACCGTTGTTTTGGATTTTTTCCTTTTCAAAAGTCAATGCTTGCAACAATTTCAATAAAGACAAGACAAAGTCAAGTGAGTTTGGGATGGGGCCAAAAGCATTACTACCATTCTTTTAAATGGCAAACGTGCTATTCAAATGTGTAACAAACTATTGACTTGCTATATTGTAAGACTGACTTTGAAGTGGACGACTTTGAAACAACAGGACAAAAAAAGAAGAAAAAGAAACAGTAGTAAAAAACCAAGGAGTCCACTCAAGACTGGGTTTTGTGTAGGCAGATTTGCATCAAGTTAAAATATCGATTTCATCGTTGTCGCCGTTAGTGTCGCCGCCGCCATCATCATCCATTGGGAAAAACTGTAATAATCTGTAAGTTTATATATGTAAATTAAGTTTCTTTATTTTTTATGTGGATAATTAGTTTTCTAATTGGTAATTACATTTTGAAGCCTAAATTTTCCTAAGCTACGTATGGGACCCTATCTATCTAAATTCTTTTCAATTTGAACCCTACATATATTATTCTACATGTATACAATTGTAATGCATATATATATACACACACACCTATACAGAACGTATCCGGTTAAAGATCCCTGACTTTCCTTCTGCGCGTACCTTATATCTCCCGATCGAATTTTGATGATGAAAAACTGCTCAAATCAAGCCCTTCTTGGTCTTTTTTTTTTGTTTTTGTGGTGATTCCTCGCTTGGACATTTAAAACACATGTTTTAAACACATTAAATGGGTTGGATCATTAAAATTCGATCGGGAAATGGGAGGTCCGCACAGAATGAAGGTAAGGGATCCATTACTTGGTCCGTGGTGAAGGTAAAGGATCCATTATTTGATCCGTGGTGGACACTTATAATATACTTATATGCAGTCACATACACATACACTATACATACATGCATATATATATAGACCTACCAACTCCCTCTCTCTCCTCCCCACCATTCAATCTTCCACCCACCTTCTCCAAACCTTCCTTTCACCCCTATCCTCTGAAAAATCAGACTTACCTCGCCCTATTTCTGATCCCAAGAACCTCAATCACATCACCTCCCCACATGGGTTTACCATCTCCTACACTCCACCCCACCCCACCCCACCCCAACCCTTAAACTTATACTCCATCTTTACCTCTATATAACCCAAAATCTAGCCCTTACAATCCACATACCTCAAACACCTTCCATTTTACAGTAAACACTAAGAGAGAGAGAGAGAGAGGGGTGGGGTGGGGCTTGGCTATAATTCACCACACAACCACATTCAAGTTTTAGCATCAAGGTCATCCATTAGGGTCTTAGACATCCACAATCCACCACTAATTGCAATCGAACTCAATCAGAGAGCCGCCCCCTCCACATTTTTGTCAAAACTCATTTTTATCAAAAACTCTCCAAATTTTAACCTCTGGTCTTTCAATTCTAACCATATATATGTGTTAAAATAGCCTAGAGTTAGTTTATAGTCCAACGGTTAAACTTTCACGAAACTCGAAACAAAATTGCGCGTGCTTTGTTTTTTGGCCAATCAGTCCGGATGGGATTGAGGGCCGTCCAGACGGGAATTACAGAATATCCCTCTAGTTTGGTTTTGAATGTTGGAATTACAGTTTAGCCCTTAGAATTCCTAATTTCGATGATTTTGACTCTAATTCATGTTTTCGTTCATATTCGACCTAGAATTAAATGTTTTATCTAGTTAATTATTAAATGTGTTGGTAGGATTTTATTGTTCATTTACATTGATTAAAGTGTTGATTAATGTGTTCAAATGTTATTAATTTCATTTGAATTAATAAAAGTGAACTAATAAGATTTAATGATATAACATTAAGAGTATATGATTATACCTATGGTATTAGCACGTAAATATCAACAAGTATGTTAGCTATGTAAAATTACCTTTTAACCCTTTAATCGATTATTAATTATAAAATAGCATTATACTTATTAAAAATCAAGGAAACATAATTTGTAATAAGTTATTACATGAATAACCTTAAACTAGAGTATTTTACCTAAATACCCTTAAACGTTGACAAATTACCAAAATGCTCTTGTGCGTAGTTTTATTACCAAAATACCCCTACACTTCATAAAATTACAAGAACGCCCCTGGACTTACTAAATGACTACATTACCACTATCCTTCAATAGAATTTCGAGACCGACCCTATAAATTTTATAAATTACGTACATTTTTTACCCTCAAAGTTAATTTATTTACACTTAAATTTTTTTCCTTGAAATTTCTATCATTCATGAATTTTGAAATTACGATTATACATCGGTGTGACATGTGGACTTTATGGTTTATTTTGTGATTGTGTGAACCCCTACAATATCGTTATCGCTTTGCTTTGTTATTTCGGATATTATATGGTGAATGTTAGAATGGACAATTAGGTTACCGGGTTGGTAAACATGTGATGCGCTCACATAGACGTTAGTAGGTTAGTAAACAATTGGAAAAGTGATGGGAATACGAGATATGATTTTCAGCCGTTGCGGATGGGTAGAGTATGCGTGACTCAATTTAATCAGTCGGGAGTGCCAGGAGACGGCGGGACCTAATTTAATTATTCGGCCAGGAGCGCTAAGGGGTTTGCGGGACCCAAAATAATTTTATCGGCATGCGTGCCAGAAGAGGATTGTAGGAAGAATGTTAGATCCTAATGAGCGACGTGTCATGGGAAAACTCTAGATTGCATTGTGTCTTCTTGTTATGGTCTCATCCATACTAAGTATGTCACTTGGGTGTATGAGCGTGAGACTCCGTACAAGACAAACAAGAAAGGAGTGGTCTCCTAAGGACGGTCGGAGTTAGTGGATGTGGGAGGAGGATTCTTGTGAGAAGAATGCATAGAATTCATTAAGTTAAAGGATAGATAATAGAATCAATTACTTGTTCTTCCTTTCTGTACTTCCTTTTGAATATACATGAACTGTGGAATGTAAGGGTTGGTGGGTAAGAGTTAGCTATTGAGTGATTATTCACTCATGGTGCTATTATTGGCCCTGACATATAACGCCAAGCGTTGTAGGTGCAAAAGAAGAACCCTACTTCGAGGCGGAGGATTTCGCGACGGGACATGCGCAGGAGTATTGTAATCAGGACCTGAATCTAAAACCTCTAGTAGTCTCCTTAACTTTTACGTTGGAACATGTAATCTAATTTCCTAACAAAGTTCTATGTTTATTTGTAATCGAATTAAGACTACTTTATGTTATTTCAACTGCTTAATCAATGAAACTCTTTTTAATTTATTAAATCTTTTAAAGGAAATGATTTAATTAATGCTTCCGAAATTCGGGGCGTTACAAAAACAGTCCTCAACTTTCAAGTTATACATGTGGTATGAAAAAGATCTCACCGAGTATAGGAAAATATTATTCACATAGGGTAGAGTTGCAGAGTGGCAAAATGAATCGAGCTGCTTGCGAGCAACTTGTGGCTGAGCTCGTGAAGGCTATTGTTGGCTCGACTCATTCAGTAATTGAGCCGAGCTCAAGCTCGAGTTTTAAGCTTGTTTAGTAAACAAGCTTGCTAAATCCTGGCTTGTTTGTATAGCCTCGGCTCGTTTAAGGAGACTCATTAAGTAAATTACTCGGGCTCGGCTCTTTTACGAACAAGCCGAGCTTGAGCTCGAGTTTTCGACCTGTTTACTAAACGAGCTAAGCTCGAACACTACAAAGCTCGGCTGTTTGCATTCCTGAAAGAGGGTAGAGAAAGTTCCACACATGGAATAGAAAACTTCATTAATGGAGATAAACAAGGAAAAAAAAAACCTGAAAGCACCAACCATCAGCAATACCAGCCACCGATAGCTCGCCTCCTGCCCAGCCACCGAAAGCCACGAGCTTTGAACCACGACTACACTCCTCATACCACGACAACCACTAACCACCCGTAATTAGTTGGTGGAAGGTGGCGGGGAAAAACTAGTGACGAGCGGTTAGGAAAGGAAAGAGAAGGAGAGTGGTGGAGGAAGAGAGGAGCAGCCAAATCTGGAATCATGGTAGTAAACCGAACAAAAAGAGGAATCCTTCCCTTCTGCTGCTGCAAAGGATGGTGAAACCACAAGGAGGAAGGGGAAGAAGTTGTGTGCGGCGCTAGGGTTTTGAAACTTCAAGAGAAAATTTCATTTTTAGAGAGAGAATGAGTCTAGAAAAAGCCACGTGTTTCCACATTCCTATCCACACGGTATTGCCATAGAACAAAATGATGCCCCAAGAGTCTAAGTAACTATTAGATACTCCTGGAGTATCATGTGCCATGGATATATGGGTCACTATTTGTTTCTCAGTCGTCCAACAAAAGTAAATGATAATTATGTGGACACCCCTCCGGAGAATTCAATTTGGAGTCACCACCCGGGTTTGAGGATTGTCCCCGAGGAACCGAACTTGAATGACTTGTGCCTCATTTTTGGAAAAAAGGTTTTATTTCCTAGTTCGTCGTCACCATAATATCTTAGGTTCCGGAACTAGGTTACGAGAGGGGAAGAGTTTTTTATGGCTCCCCCCTCGCCCGACCCGAGAGTCGGTCTCTACTTGGTGTTCATGGGATTTTAAGACATTTATGATTCAACTTTGTTCATGCAAAGGGAATGAGGAGCAATAAACAGGGATTACATGTAAATATGCATGCGAAATGGTGGATGCTTGTGTGATGTGTTCAAAATGACTATTTATGATATATACTCCCTCCGTCCCAATTTGCTTGCCCCTTTTGGGGAAGTGGATTTTTAAGGGGTGTGAAAACTTTGTATTGTCTTTTTTGTTTTGCCCCTAAATCCAGTCAATATTACTGTGGCCAATTTTGTGGGCTAATCATTTATATGAAACTCAAAACATATGCAATATGGATCTTGTTTGATAGATATCAATTAGTTTTATTATACAAAGTTTTCAAAATCATAAGAACCGTTATAAAATAAAAGATAATGGACAAACTAATTGAGATGGAAAAAATACTTTTTAAGGGTAAAATTGGAAAGTGTCCATATTTTGGTGAATATTTTTAGAAATTGGACAAACATTTTGGGACATCCCAAAATTGAAAGAAGGACCAGCAATTTGGGACGGAGGGAGTAAATGACATGAAATGCATGTGACAATCATTATATGAGTTAAATGATCTACATACACTGAAATGATTGATAAACAAGAACTGAATCATGACATAAATGAGAAATTGGGGACTGTTTTCATAAAAACTAATTTGTTCATGGTTTCTGATCTGAGCGCAGGTCATCTCCCCTTGCTGCTCCCGCTTTGCTTATGCTTCTAAAAAATGATGTTGTTTTTCCTCTGTTTGACATGTTGCAGTAGCTGTACTCTAGATTCCTGTGTTTATGAACTGCAAAATCATAGTTTTAACACACTAAATGAACTGACCAGATCGTAAGCAGACTCAGTTTTGATGTCAACAATCAACAAAAATGAATAAAAATAGCTATGAACTTGTTTACAAGGAAAACAGGAAAATATGGAAGAACATGACTTGAGTGCTGACTTAAGCTTTCAAACCAACAACTGGTTCTAAGCTTCAAAGCTTATTTTGTATTACCAAACAGCCAAAGTAAGCCCAAGATGGTATGACAAACCAGGTTAGGCCTACTGGCTTCCCTTGGGATGTGAAAATAGTGCATTATGGTAGGTTTTTCTACCTTTTAAGTTGAAACAAGGACTCTTATGCTTGGATGTTCAATAAGGTGAGTTTTAGGCTGACTTTTTTTTTTGGGTGGGTATGGGACTGATTTCGGGGTGAACAAACTGGGACTTAGCTTGAATGAAAGTCTTTTGACACGTACTGGGACTTAGCTTGAATGAAAGTCTTTTGACACGTTTGATGGGTTTTTGAGGTTGAACCGAGACACTATCGGGATTTTTAGTGAGGGTGGTTGAATGTTCGAGGTTGTACGTGGTGGGATTAGAAATGAGAGAGTGTATTGCTGTGGGTAAAGCTCTGTTTTCAGAGTGATGGCGTGTAATCCAGAAATGGAGAGGGTGAGGGGTTTAAATATGTAACCCAGAAATGAAGAGGGTGAGGGGTAGGGCTCTATGATCATTATTTGGTCAAAAGCAGAAGGTTATGGCATGATGGAGAAGATTTTTTGGGGCTGGGGGAACCTCTGTGTCGACGGCCGACGCAGGGGAGTCTCATCATGACGGTCAACAGGCGGCCTGTAAAAAGATGCTATGCGCAAGTGGGTGCTGATTTGAGCACTAGGGTTGCCCCCATTTTAGCGTTCAGGTTGTCTTGAGGGTTTTGGCTTTTTCTTGGATTTTTGGATTGGTTTCGAGGGGTTTGAAACCTTGTTCAAGCTTTATGCACCGTTTTTGACTTATCCTTCTAATCGGTTAAATTGGAATGTCTACAAATGATTCTTACTGAATAATTTATCGTAATATCGTAATGTAAATAATTGGTAGAACCGCGTGTGAGCGCTGAATAAGTATGTAGAGTGTGAAATCTTTCCAAATCCTTGGCCCCTATTCAAGACAAAAGAAAATACTCCATTACCAGTAGCAGTAAAATATAATAATAATAAAAAAAAGCCTTCGTTGATCTTCTTAGAAATTTGGTGTACTTTGACCACAAGGATAAACAAAGTCTCTATAAATAATTACTCCAACTTCCAAGTTCCAACCCATTCCTTCCCTTGTCGCTACTCTCCCTCCTTCTAGAATGGCTCTCATTTCCACTACCCTTCTTTTCACGGCGGCTCTGCTAATCTCCACCACTTTCGCCGCCGCCGCCACCACCTGCTCCAACTGCGGCACTACCCAAGTCCCGTACCCCCTCAGCACCGGCCCAAACTGCGGCGACCAATCCTATAAAATCCTCTGCGACACAGACAACTCCCTAAAATTCGAAACCCTGAACAACACCTACCCAATCACATCCATCTCCCCCCAAACCCAACGCTTCGTCATCCAACCCTCACCCTTCCTACCCAACACCTGCGTCACACAAGATCTCTCCACCCTCGGCATCCAAATGAACTCCTCCCTCCCTTTCAACATCACCAGCAGCAACACCATCATGTACCTCAACTGCACCACTCTCCTCCTCTCCTCCCCACTCAACTGCTCCTCCACTAGCCTCTGCCACACCTACGCAAACGCCACCGCCACCGCCGGCGCGTGCCAGGACGCGCCGATCTGCTGCACGTTTCGAGCGGGCGGGTCGACGACGTCGTACATGATTCGGGTTAGGAATTCGGGGTGCAGGGCTTACACGAGCTTTGTGAATTTGGATTACGGGTTGGCAGTGAACCGCTGGCCGCAGCCCGGGTTGGAGATCCAGTGGGTGTCGCCTCCCGAGCCGGTTTGTGGGAGTCAGGCGGATTGTGATTCGAACTCGACGTGTGGGGCGGATCCGAATGAGAATGGGGTGCGGAGGTGTTATTGTAATTCGGGTCTTTATTGGGACCCGATTGATGGATCGTGCGCTGAAAGTGAGTACCTCTTGACTCGGGTGTTTTAAAATTTAAAGAGTCCTTTGAGTGGGACCCTTGTGTTTGACATTTCTGACGATTTGGGTATTTTTATAATGGCGTAGGTGTGACGTGTCAAAATCCGGACGGGTGTGGAAATTCAACGGATCGGACTGCACTTATCGCGGGTAAGAATTGCGCGTTTTCTGGTTGTTGGCTGCCTTTTTGGGGCAATATTATTAAGTATTAATTTCTTTTTCCTGAAATTGAGGTTTGAGGCAAATACTGTATAGTAGTCTGATATACCGACTAATTGATTATGTTTTCACCAGAAAATTATTTTCCTCTTTTTAGTCTAAAACTAACATATAAGCAGATCCTCTCCAGTTTTCATTTCTCCAGTACCTCTTCAGTTTGCTTTTTTTTTTTTTCATCCCTGACCCACAATAATGATAGGAACCGTTCATCTTATAGATCTCGTCCCATACGAAAAATCATGTTAACCGGATACCGATCGGTTGGCACACATTTATAGTGAAAAAACACACACAAATGGTTCCCAATGGATTTGAACCCATTTGTGTGTGTGTGTGTGTGTGTGTGTGTGTGTTTTTCGGTATAAAATGTGTGCCGATCAAGCACCAACCGAGAATTGAACCCATTTGTGTGTGTGTTTTTTTTTTCACCATACATGTGTGCCGATCAAGCACCAATCGGTATCCGACCAAAATGATTTTGGGCTTATTGAAGTTCTTGACGAGATTTACATCATGAACAGTTCCGGTCATTGTTGTTTGCTTAGAATGGGCCCATAAAAATGCGAACCGGAGAGGGACTGGAGAGAGGAAAACTTGAGAGGAGCTGGTTCCTTAAGCATAATACAACAAAGTCAAATGTATTATGATTTGTTGCAATATTTTGTGGAAGAAAATAGGAGTATGTACTACTATATCTATCGTATATCTATATTCAAAGTGGTCATACTTTTCTTATTCTATTACTCGAACAGAAGATGATTCACGCCTCTTTGAGTAAATGACCAACGGAATAATGAGTCACTTAGTAAAATACTACTCCCTCCGTCCCAAAATATTTGACACACATCCAATATTCATACATCTTGAAAAATCATCTATATTTTTTAAGGTATAATGAATTATATATGTAATATGGGTCTTGCTTAATAGATTTTTCTTAGTTTTATTAAACGAAAATTCTCAAATCGTAAAAAGTAGTATAAGTTACAAAATAAAGATGATTTTTTTAGAGGTGTGAATAGTGTTTTTGGCCAAACATTTTGGGACGGAGAGAATAACATTTATTAGAAACAGGCGCGTACTTCTCTATTCGTTGAAGATGATTTTTATATCTCTAATTGTGTGAAATAAAGCGTTCTTTTTTAAGTGGCGATTTTATTAGAATTTTCTTTGTAAATGGTTTAACGTGATCATTTTGTTGTGATGTAAGCTATTCTTTTACAAATCAAGTAATTTCTCCATTAAGTATCTCACGCGTCTATCCTATAAAAAAAGCAAATAGCGGATCTTGAAATGAAAGGATATGAATCTGGTTTTGAAAAGAAAATTAGTCCCGTATTCATGGTTTAATTGTTGGTGCAAGAAACAGAGGAGGCGAGACACAGATTTGCACACACCAAATGGTATACTACTATATATTATCACTCAAGCACTCATACAAATTACGAACAACAAAGGAACTGCGAGTTCCTTAATTTCTCACTTTCTCACTTTCTCTTCTTCACACGCTCATTCATATTTCTTGCACACCTTACACAATCAGATAACATGCCAATTTTATTGGCAAAACAAGAAGATAACACAAAGATGAGATAAACTCTCATTTATTGAACAAATCGCAAAAGATATCGTTCATTTAGGCAATTGTTTGGTACCTAGAATTCAAATTGGTGAGTGGTACCTGAGTTTTCCCTCCCACCTAATTTGTGGGAAAACTTTGCAGGTTTAACCTCGGGTTTGGGCACTGCACTAGTTGCATCAGTAATCGGAATCCTACTCTACAAACGCCACCGCCTCATCAAAGAAGCCCAAGACCGTCTCACCAGAGAGCGCGAAGCGATCCTCAACGCCAGTGGTGGCGGCAGGTCGGCCAAAATCTTCTCCGGCAAAGAGATCAAGCGAGCCACCAACAACTTCTCCTGCGACCGCCTCCTAGGCGCTGGTGGCTTCGGGGAAGTCTACAAAGGATTCCTCAATGATGGCACTGTTATTGCCGTGAAATGCGCCAAGATCGGAAACACCAAGAGCACGGAACAAGTCCTCAATGAGGTTCGGATCCTCTGCCAGGTCAACCACCGCAGCCTCGTCGGCCTCCTCGGCTGCTGTGTCGAGCTAGAACAACCGCTCTTAGTTTACGAATATGTCCCTCATGGAAACCTCTATGAGCACTTACATGGCCCCAATCGGAGTCAAATCTCGTGGAACAACCGCCTGCGAATTGCCCAAGCGACGGCGGAAGGGTTATCCTATCTCCACTTCTCTGCTGTGCCGCCAATCTACCACCGCGACGTGAAGTCGAGCAACATTTTGCTCGATGAGAAATTGAATGCAAAGGTTTCTGATTTCGGATTATCTCGTTTGGCTCATACGGATCTGAGTCACGTATCAACGTGCGCTCAGGGTACGCTAGGGTATCTTGATCCGGAGTACTACCGGAACTACCAATTGACGGATAAGAGCGATGTGTATAGCTTCGGAGTGGTGCTTTTGGAGCTGTTGACGTCTCAGAAGGCAATTGATTTTAACCGGGATGCGGATGATGTGAATTTGGCTGTTTACGTGGGGAGGATGGTGGAGGAAGAGAGGATAGTGGACGCGGTTGATCCAATGCTGAAGGAAGGGGCGAGTGAAATGGAGTTAGAGACGATGAAGGCGTTAGGGTTTTTGGCAGTTGGGTGCTTGGAGGAGAGGAGACAGAATCGGCCTTCGATGAAGGAGGTTGTGGAGGAGATTGAGTACATAATCAGTCTTGCTTCGGCCAAGGTGGCGCAGTAGTATGAATGTTAAACAACAATGTTTCCGTGGCCATGTTTTGAATACCATGTTATCTGTCAGCATACAATGGTAAAATACCGAAAAGGTTTGTAATCACCACAGTCAATGAAGATCAGAGAGATTGGATCGGTATTGGCTTCATGATGGGATTATTTTTGGGCATAAAGAGAAATTCATTAGGGGTTGGAGTTGCTTTATGATCTCTTTGTTTGGTCTCATGATTTAAACTCTGTTTGTGTATATGATGAAGGTTTAGGCTTACGTATGGATATGATCATATGCTTTTGGATGTCATGTGTGTGTGTGTGTGTTTTTTTTTTTTTTACATATTTTGGATGTCATGTTGTAATGGGAAATTTGAGAGTTTTTTTTTTCACTGGTGGTTGTTCAAACAAAAGTCAATTCATATGTTGAATGTTGGACGGGAAATCTTGAGACATTATATGAGTTTTTTTATTAAGCTAATCACACAATCAAAACATACATGAATAAAATCAACAGTTATTCCAAAAAAGTAAATAAATGATGAGACATATTCAATATTGAAGCCGAAAAAGAAACAACCAAGGAAAATTAAAACGAAAGACAAATAACCCATATATAGTTTGTAAAGAAAAATAAACGAGCAATGAATAATTTCCCAAACACAATCAAACAATTTTGGTTGGAAGCAAATCTCCCAAGAAGTTATCTACACAACGCTCGTGCTTCTCCAAAGCCAGATACTAATGTATTCCCACCCAATACAGCAAAGCCAGTTATACTCGGATTAGGTTCAACCATGCGCATGGCTCGTTGTCACGGGTCACCCATGATTTACGTGATATGCCCGTGATCCCTGCACATTTGTCCCTATCTACCGTGAGCTACCGGATGACGAAGTTACCATCGTTCAAGTCATTACTACAAGCAACTTCAAGGATCTAGTAGGAGGGTCACTTGTGTAATTGTACAAATGTTGTAAATAGTTTTATTTACACTTTTAGTCAATTTTTTTATTACACTTTTAGCCCTCCTGCTTTTCCGACGAAAAAACGTTTCTTCGTGCCACATGGGAAAAATCTCATTTTGAAATATATGGGGGGAGGAGTCTGAGGTATGATCTTGAGCTCTAGTCTTTTGTAGCCTTTGCTTACTTGGAACAAATTTTTTTTTTTTTTTTGAACGGCAAAAAAGAATTTATTAATCTTTCAAATGGATTACAAAGATTAAAGGGAACCGAGGAAACGACATCACAATGCAAAAGAGACATCCCAACTAGGTTGACAACCCTCTAAGCGACAATCATATGCCACCACGGACCCAACGGGGAAAATAACAAGGTTAACCAGAGGTCAACCCGAGAACTATTATACAGCCATAAGATAACCAACAAAAATACAACTTGAATGATTCAATTGGAACCTAGCTGGAAAGCACTTCTCTTCAAAAGAATACCCAGGTAGATAAAATAAGAGCAGCTTCAGCAGATTGATAAGGTTGACAACTTGGAACTAGTGATCTCTAGTGATTGTAACTCTTGAATTGATCATTTGTTCTTTCCTTTGAGTTCTAGTGCATTTACTTGTTGATCAAGTCACCATTTGCAGACTAGTTACTTACTTGATCTTGTTTGCTTGCATTGCAAACACTTGTGAGTTGAACTTGGCGGACTAGCAAATGAGTTTGTTAAGTGCCACACACGCCGTTGAGCCGTTGTGTGACACTCGCGCATGTTTCTTCAGAATCTTACTCCATGATCCCAAGGTGACGTCTCGTAACACCCATACCGTAAACACGCCCTGGGCAACTTAACCAAACAAATCGACTTCTCTTTTTTTTCCATGGGAATGTGCTCATTTTGCAACTCAGGTCATCAAGGCCTCTTCTTGCGTCCTTCGGTACTTTCTTGAATCTCGACTTCCGCTCTTTGGGATCGAATGGAACTAGGTATGACCAAATGGAAATGACTTCTCTTAGAAAAATAAGGAGGCCAATCTGATAAATAATAAATAGTGTCATTTTAAAACACGACGGTTTCAAATAATAAGTTTCTACAACCAGTCAATTCACCCAGCCTCCATCCATGCATATCTCCTGATTCTCCTCCTGGGGTTTGTAAATTTTGCATGAATGGCCTGTGTTGGAGCAATCTTTCCCCTCTTCCATTGTTTCACCAGGGAAAACGTGAAATTTACGAGGAAAAACATGAAATTTCAATTTACCCTCGTATCTTTTGCATGGATTTGGTTGGATGAAGAAGCTGGAGTTGCTGTTCAACTGCATATACATGTTTTGTTTTCTGACGAAAAACGGGTTGGATATGTAGTCATTGCTGTTAGAAATTTAGGTAATGTAGTAGTATTTCCTTTATTTCATTATTTATTAATCAGTTTTATCCATTTTTGATGAGAATCTTTTATTGGTAATGTTTGCATGATATTATTTTATGTTGTGCATGTGTTTTATTCCACATAGTAGGTGATCCAATATGTAGAGTATGGTTTACACATGGAACA
Source organism: Gaultheria prostrata (assembly GCA_036023075.1). Taxonomy (NCBI): domain Eukaryota; kingdom Viridiplantae; phylum Streptophyta; class Magnoliopsida; order Ericales; family Ericaceae; genus Gaultheria; species Gaultheria prostrata. The sequence goes on along the minus strand of JAXBDA010000687.1, from coordinate 6,086 downwards.
ATAGATCGTCGGTTCTTGTGAAATATAAGTTTTGGTCCACAGTCTTAGATGAAATTTGACACGCATCTAGTAGGACTGTCTTGACTACGTACCAAGAACGGATCAAGTTTCAACTCACCGTGCTAGTACTTTGTGTGTATTGAATGAGACCGCCTTGAGGTAATTGTCTTAATATTGACGTATAAGATAATTAGAACCTTATGGGTATTATGAATACTTATGTTCTTAATCCAAATATACTAATAGGGAAAATTCTAAAATCAGCCTATTGGGTGTCGTTAAGGTTTTAAAAGTGTATTGAAATTTGAGAAAACATATAAACGTGTATTAAAGTGTAAAAAGTACACTGTAGTGTGTGTGTTGTTGTCTTTTTTCTTGCTTATTGTCTGCCAATGGGCTGTCAATAGAAGGACCCAATTAATAGGTATGTACATTTAATTTTGCTAACTTTGATTCATTAAAAAGTGAGATCATCTTTAAGGTCAATAGTCTTAGTGAGTTGGGTTATGACATTATATGTATGATAGATGTATATTACAAGACATCGTCAAATAAAGTTAAAAGCGGCCACTCCGACACCCTTTGTTGTTGCAGATCTCGAACAAGAGTTAAAGAGCATGTGGACACAATGCACACACGGTTTCTCTTTCTCTATCTAAACCTATCTAAAGTAGCCGCCGCCTCAGTTTAGGTTTTGGGCGGGGGAGGCGCACCGCCGCACCTCCCCCTCCCCCCTCGTCTCCTCCTCCTTCTAGCCATCTCTCTTTCCATACCTAACCCCACCATTCCTCCTTCTCTGATATTCTTATCTTTTATCCAAAAACGATTAGCAGCAAGCGGCGTTGGATGGCGGCTTCGGAGAGGTGGACATTATCGGTGTCATGGCTCTCACTTCTGGGTTTTCTGGGGTCTTTCTACCTCTTGATGAGTGACTCTGCAGGGGACTCGGTGGATGATGAGGGTGGCGTCCTTACGGGTTTCCGGTGAGGTCTCTTTTCTTTTTTCTTCTCTTTCTCCCCATCTATTTTTTTCGACCCCCTGATCTTAGGCTGTGGTGGGTCTTCCGGTTCATCTCTGCCATGGTTGCTTGATCTCTCCTTCCAAGTGCATCTCCGGCCGTTTCTCTGTTGGGAGTTATAGTTTCACTTAACGGCAAGGATCTGTGCAGTGAGAGTGGTGATCGTCGTGATCTCCCTCTACGGTTGCCTGTGGGTTTCGTGGTCTTTGCTTAACGGCTATGGAGCTTCTGAGATAGCTTGGGTTGGTTGTTGTCGGCTTCACCATTTCGTGGGTGTACCAATGGTGGTGCGGTGGGTCTGAGGTGGTGGTGGCTGTCAGGAACTTTGGTGGCGGTGGCGGAGGATGTTTTGCACTTAGCTTAGGGTAAGGTTTAGGGTTTTCTAGGGGTTGGGCCTAGCCCACTTGTTTGGGCTAGGTTTTTTTTTTTTTTTTGTGTTTTATTGTTGTATTTGGGCTTTGCAGGCCTTCCAGTATATTTTCAATGTTTTATCAGGGCTTTCAGGCCCAAGGGTGTAAGGACTTTGCCCTTTGGGTTCTCCGACCTTTGGTTTGGATCTTGTTCTCTCGCTGTGGATACCTTAACGTGGAGAAAATTCGAGGAGCAAGCTTGCTCGGTCATGAAACCTTGGTGATCGGTTAACATAATGCGAGAATGCAAAATCAAAAGCAGAATGGTAGAAATTTTATTTATATTTTTCTGTTGAGAAATAAGTGTCAATTGGTATGACGAAATATAGAAAGGGAAATCTTGAGATTATATGAGTTTCTTTGATTAAGCTAATCAGACACACAAAAAAAAATTTAAAAATTAAAACAAAAACGAGTAGTCCATTACCCATAGTTCATAAAGAAAAGTAAATGATAGAGGAACCAATAATTTCAAACACAAAACAAACAATTCTTGGTTCTAAACAAATCTTCCAAGAACTTATAACCCATGGTTCCTAGAGAAAAATATACGAGTAACCAACAATTTCCAGACACAAACAAACAATTCGGATTCTGAACAAATCTCCCAAGTACTTATCTGCGCAATGCCCTCACTCCATCTCCACATGGGCGAAGAGTACTTGAATAGGAACTTATCAACACATCCTCGCCACATTGATGTCGACTTATGATTCGAACCCTCCTACTTTTCCAATCACCAGTCAAATCATATTGATAGAGTGTTTCGGTTGTGGCGAATACTAATGTATTCTCATTCAATACAGCAAAGCCAGCTATACTGGGATTAGGCTCATCCATGGGCATAGCTCGTGCACGTATCTTCAGAATCTTTCTCCACGATCCCAACTTGAAGTCTCGTAACACCCATACCATTAGCACACCCTTGAGCAACTTAACCAAACAAATCGACTTCTCTTTTTGCCATGGGAATATGCTCATCTTGCAACTCGGATCATCGAGGCCTCTTCTTGCGTCCTTCGGTACTTTTATAAATCTTGACTTGCACTCTTTGGGATCGAACGCAACAACGTATGGCCAATGGAAACGACTCTTTTTACTGAAGTAAGGAGACCAATCTGACAAAAAATAAACAGTCTCATTTTGATACACGCCGGCTTCAAATTGCAAGTTTCTACCACCACAATCAATGTGCCCTGCCTCTAGCCATATCTTCTTCTGGGGTATGTAAACTTTGCATGAAAGGGAGTTGGACCAATCTTTTCCCACTTCCATAAACATTAAAAGGTAATCACCGGGAAACTGATCATATCTATCGACATTGCAGTGAAAGAAAATAAGCGAATGCTGATCTCTGCTTATGGGGCTCTCCGGGGTGGGAATGCCTAGATAGCTTCGCGTAGCCGGGTTGCAAATAAATAGTTGGTCCATCATTGCTTTGCTGCTGTTGTGTTTTCTACACAAAATTAGTCCGTTACTTGAAGCAAGCACCCGGCCATTATTTTTCACGAATTCGACACTCTCCCTGGGCACCCCCTTGGAATTTGCTTCACCAGGAAAAACATGATGTTCCAATTTACCCTCGTGGCTTTTGCATGAATTTGGTTGGATGAAGAGGCCGGAGTCGCTGTTCGACTGCATGTTCCTGCTTTGTTTTTTGACGAAGAACGGATTGGATACGTAATCATTGCAGGTTTTGCAAACAGAAGTAAACTTCATGAGGGATTTCGCCGGTAAACATGAGAATATTTCGAGAATCTCTCCGTCAAACGCCATTTACGTTCCTTATTGTACAACAGAGAGTAACCAGTCTTGGAAGAATTTTTGTGCGTAAAGATTTGAAGTGTATAAAAGTATGCGGGCATTAGAATTTTAGAAGACTATATATAGGCATCAGAAGAGGTACATAATCTGTCCGAAATGTAATGGGATTGGGATTATGGTAAGGTTTCGTTTCATAATTGTATCAGGTTTAGAGTTTGTTATTTTACCGGGAACGGGAACCCCTAATAACTCCACTAGGAAGATCCTTGCTCACCAAGAAAACCAATAGAGGAAACTTGCCGAAGATCCTTACTCAACAAGAAATCCAATAGAGGAAACTTGCTAAATGTCACAAAATTAGATTTGACGTAGTAAGACTAATAAAAACTTGCCAAATGACTCAAAATTAAATTGCTATACCAAGTTATTTTTTAGTTCTATGATCTACAATTATGTCCTACACTCATAGAACCAATGCTATAAAAAAACGACGTGGTCTTATTTAACACCCCTAACGTTACCCCGTTAACGGACTTTGTTTGGTTTGGTTTTTAAGGATAGTTTTTGGGGTGCTGAGCGTAGAGAGGTAGAGAGAGAAATGAGAGTAATAGTTAAAGAAATTTTTTTTATTGAGAACCGTGTTGTGCTGAGAGATGGGTGGTTCTTGAGAACCAAACCACCTCCTCTCTCTCTCTCTCTCTCTAAATATATACAGTATGTGTTTGTGTGTGAACTTCTTATCTTTCAGAATCAATGAGGAGTCTGAAATTCAGCCACTACTCAAAGGATCAATGATCTACGAACTATATTTGATTATATGTTTACTCACATTCCAAGAATCAGTAATCAAAATCAACAATAATCATTTCGTATTTTAACAAATTAATCAACACTTCAATTCCTGACACACTGATTCTATTATTTTCCTTTGTTATGGATTACTATGTTGGATTCCGTCTATTATCTTCTCACAATTCAAACAAAAGTCTCCACGTGCTCTATATATGTAGTACTATAACCATAGTAACAGATCTACTGGAAATAAATTCTTGTATAAATGGCAATGAATGTTCACACCATATGCTTTGGTTTCGGAATCTCTGATGACCCTTTTGCTGTTGGATTATGTATTCTCAAAACCAAAGTTTCCCTTTCATTTTTTCGTATATTATACATGATCCGATCACATGGATACCGAGATTTGATCAATAAAACGTTTAGGGACGGTGGTAGTACTTGGTAAGGGGATCCAAAGTTGGAGCTCTCCTACAAGCAAGGCTTTCCCTGACGATGAGAAAAAACAGAGGTAATATCAAAATGCATTCAGTCATAGCCCAACCGAATTAAGAGTGCACTTAAATGTCAAGGAAAAGGAGGTCAGAAGTTCAACTTATTTTTCTAGATGCGAATCTAATTATTCTAACGATACAGACTTACTCCGAGGAAAAATGTAGACTTCATATATAGGATTCCGTGACAACTCGCACTGGTCATTTGCTCCCTTTTGCTGACCCGAGTAAGAAGTTATGCCAAAGAGGTTTAAGCCAGATCAACGGGATGATTATTTAGTAGACAATTCGCTAACAAGAACGGAAATTAAACATAGCTCCAGCTTCAGGCAGCATTTAATCACAAGCTTCTTACAAAAATAACAATAACTCTAGAGTCCCCACCTCAAAGAAGATAAAAAACAAAAAAACATGGGACCCAAACTACAACTAACAAAATCTCTCAAAAGTTGAAAAATAGCTCCTCCAGCAGTCCAGCTTCAAGCTTTATCGTCACAATATGCTTAAAAAAATCAATACTACAACAAGCACCAGTTATTATTTTCAGTCCAAACATCAAATGAAAATGCCAACCAAAATAGAGGGCGAAACTCACCCTATCAGCAGCACTCCGAATGCAAAGCCAAAAGTTATGTTCTAGTTTACTCTGGGTGTGGCCCACTCAACACGAAGGATGAGATTATCATACCCGTACCCATTGAGCTTTGCAATCGCCCTCTCAGCGTCTTCCTTGTTAACAAAGTTAACAAACCCAAAACCCCTGCTCATTCCAGTTTTCTGATCTATGGCAACGTAGACTCGACTCACCGGTCCAAACGTGCGGAACAGTTCGTGCAAATCTGGCTCACGGGTGTCTTCCGATAGGTTGGTGACACGAACTGAGTTCTCCTCATTTCTGCGCCTCATCTCTGACCCAGCAGGCCTTTCTGCTCCTGCTCTCAAGCTTGGGGGAACATAAGCTCCCTTGGTGGTGGCGCCACCAGAGGCTGCAGCCGTAGTCTCCGATGGGGGTTTGTCGGAGAAGGCTTCGGACTGAGGAGCAAGATCCTTGTAGGGGCATCTAGACGTCCAGTGGTCACCTTTCTTGCCACAAGTCCTGCACACCATGAGAACAGCACCTCCTTTTCCAAGCTGAGCCAGGGAGTCTCCGGCTGCCTTGGATTCTTCTGCTTTGGTTCCTGTTTGCTGATGCAAGATTAGGCATAAGCTGAAACAGGTGAAGTGAAATGTAGACATCTAAACAGATGAACCAAGAACCAAAAGATTGGTGACTCCCTCCACATAGAAAACCACCACTGAACAGAGAGAGAAACAACATGATGCTCACCCATTTAGTCATCAAAACAATTAACTACACAAATTAATAGTAAATCCCAATAGCCAAAACATAAAGTTCATTGTATCTGATTGATAAAACTCACCACCGACTCCTATGAGTCCTATTGTAGATGTTGGGTTTGTAAACCATATTGCTTTCCGTGAAAATGTCTAAATGAAACTAGATAATACCATCATCACCTCAACATGCCACTTTAGTGCAGAATAACAGTGTCCCAGGACAAGATATAAACAACACTCCGACATACATTGAGCTTATAACAGGAG